>JAQPZY010001635.1:5085000-5095000 GCA_029931535.1 Margaritifera margaritifera
TGTCTAGTCTGTGCTATGATTTGTTTGGTATCCGTTTATCCTGAGTAGTCTAGTCTGTGCTATGATTTGTTTGGTATGCGTTTATCATGAGTAGTCTTGTCTGTGCTATGATTTGTTTGGTATCCGTTTATCCTGAGTTGTCTAGTCTGTACTATGATTTGTTTGGTATGCGTTTATCCTGAGTAGTCTAGTCTGTACTATGATTTGTTTGGTATGCGTTTATCCTGAGTTGTCTAGTCCGTGATATGATTTGTTTGGTATCCGTTTATCCTGAGTTGTCTAGTCTGTGTTATGATTTGTTTGGTATCCGTTTATCCTGAGTAGTCTAGTCTGTGCTATGATTTGTTTGGTATCCGTTTATCCTGAGTAGTCTAGTCTGTACTATGATTTGTTTGGTATGCGTTTATCCTGAGTTGTCTAGTCCGTGATATGATTTGTTTGGTATCCGTTTATCCTGAGTTGTCTAGTCTGTGTTATGATTTGTTTGGTATCCGTTTATCCTGAGTAGTCTAGTCTGTGTTATGATTTGTTTGGTATGCGTTTATCCTGAGTAGTCTAGTCTGTGTTATGATTTGTTTGGTATTCGTTTATCCTGAGTAGTCTAGTCTGTGCTATGATTTGTTTGGTATCCGTTTATCCTGAGTAGTCTAGTCTGTGCTATGATTTGTTTGGTATCCGTTTATCCTGAGTAGTCTAGTATGTGCTATGATTTGTTTGGTATCCGTTTATCCTGAGTAGTCTAGTCTGTGCTATGATTTGTTTGGTATCCGTTTATCCTGAGTAGTCTAGTCTGTGTTATGATTTGTTTGGTATGCGTTTATCCTGAGTAGTCTGGTCTGTGTTATGATTTGTTTGGTATCCGTTTATCCTGAGTAGTCTGGTCTGTGTTATGATTTGTTTGGTATCCGTTTATCCTGAGTAGTCTAGTCTGTGCTATGATTTGTTTGGTATCCGTTTATCCTGAGTAGTCTAGTCTGTACTATGATTTGTTTGGTATGCGTTTATCCTGAGTTGTCTAGTCTGTGATATGATTTGTTTGGTATCCGTTTATCCTGAGTTGTCTAGTCTGTGCTATGATTTGTTTGGTATCCGTTTATCCTGAGTAGCCTAGTCTGTGCTATGATTTGTTTGGTATCCGTTTATCCTGAGTTGTCTAGTGTGTGCTATGATTTGTTTGGTATCCGTTTATCCTGAGTAGTCTAGTCTGTGCTATGATTTGTTTGGTATCCGTTTATCCTGAGTTGTCTAGTGTGTGCTATGATTTGTTTGGTATCCGTTTATCCTGAATAGTCTAGTCTGTGCTATGATTTGTTTGGTATCCGTTTATCCTGAGTAGTCTAGTCTGTGTTATGATTTGTTTGGTATCCGTTTATCCTGAGTAGTCTTGTCTGTGCTATGATTTGTTTGGTATCCGTTTATCCTGAGTTGTCTAGTCTGTGTTATGACATGCACCCTAACTGGCTTAGTGGTTAGCATGCTGGACTCATGATCATTAAGTTGTAGGTTCGAATTCTGCATAGATAAACCCGAGTTATGGCCCCAGTTCGACTTAAAGACGTTTTTCTCGAAATAGCTTATTTCGTTTTATCTCCATAAGATTCAAAATACTTAATGGATTGAAACCATACTTAGTATGCGACATAAGTCAAATCTGACTGAGATGTGACACGTGTTTGACTCGGAAGTTTTCCTTTACTTCTAGGACCAAGTTTTCTTAGAACAATTGCATTTTATTGGAAGGGGCATCCGTGTCCTCTGAACACATTTCCAAATTATTTTATCCCTTTATTTTCCAACTCCACCATGGAAACAAAGTTAACGAGAAACATTATAAAAACATTGGTTTTCAGTCAAAATGATGAATGAAGAATGCTGAATGTACCCAACGGTTTAGTTTCATTCTTGTCTGGTAGACATGGAAATATTTTTAAGAAATCAAAGAATCGTACAAAATCATATAAAGGACGATTACCGTTTTATTTTGATGTACCCGGTATATACGGATTTGCTTAAAAAGTATTTGTATTTAAGATGATATTACAAAAGAAGGTCATGCAAGTATACATGTATGGCATTGATGTAAAATTTTAGTATGATTTAATACTATGTA
This sequence comes from Margaritifera margaritifera, assembly GCA_029931535.1. Lineage (NCBI taxonomy): Eukaryota > Metazoa > Mollusca > Bivalvia > Unionida > Margaritiferidae > Margaritifera > Margaritifera margaritifera. The sequence goes on from JAQPZY010001635.1 coordinate 5,087,111, forward strand.
TTTTGAAAAATTTTAAGGAATCTTTGCAAAACGAATTCATTTAATAGCCCATCTTCTGTAATCTAATCTACAAAAAAACATGAATTAGGAGATTTAATTGATTAGACAGTCAATTAAATCTCCTAATTCACGTTTTTTTTGTATGTCTGTTTGATAATGAACTTCAAGTCAATGATACATCTTTATCTTGATATCCTATTTGTCATGTCATAAACAGAATCATGTCATGTCATAAACAGAATCATGTCATGTCATAAACAGAATCATGTCATGTCAAACAGAATCATGTCATGTCATAAACAGAATCATGTCATAAACAGAATCATATCATGTCATAAACAGAATCATATATATTTTCTCAATTTATTCCATGAAATGTCTAAAAAATTGCAATTGTTTTGCTAGTCAGTGCTCTCAAAAAAAACTTTCATACAAAGCGATACTCCTTAAGGTTCCTTGTTTACTTAACGACAATTAGTGTTGCTCTTTGCAGGTAAGAAAATTTACTTGAGATTTGCCAGTATTTTCAAGGATTACCTTTCTTACAAACGATGAAGACTCCATACAGGCCGCTGTAAAGATCTCTCTCCTGGTCCACAGCAGAATAAAATGGATAGAGGACGCAGGCGGCGTCATTCGGACCTGGGCCGATCGTTTCCGGAATACGCAGCATATAACTGGAGTTTTGTCCTGAGGCAACCTCTACCTTTCCCACCTCCTCCCCGTAGCTCGCTCCTTCATTCTCTTTCGTGACTTGCAGACCTTGGGCATGGAACGAATACGGTCTAGAAGCCTTATTCTTAAAGACTGAAATAATTCAAGGAAATCTGCAAATGTACAAGTATTTAAAACTCAATTAATACATTTTAAAAACTTTTTGTTTTTCAGAGAGAAACAATCTGAGAGAAAATATTTACTAACCCAGTCCGTCTGTCTGTGTACTGGCAAGAGTGAATTGCAATATATTTGTTGATAAAGTTTCTCCATTATGTATCTTTCTCCTTGACATGAAAATATGCACCCACGATAAACTCTGAATAAACAAATAAATAAATAAACAATCCATAAAAAAACTAGGGAACCAACTAAAGTTTTTTGCTACGGATTTGAATTGACCGTAGCGTTTGTCTTTACTGCCTTCCTACAGAAGCGACAGATCGCTCATAAGGTGTGGTATGAACTCGAAAACACATTGTCATCCTCATGAAGGATCCATGGACAGCATTTTTCGCTCTGTGTGTGTGTGTGTGTGTGTGTGTGTGTGTGTGTGTGTGTGTGTGTGTGTGTGTGTGTGTGTGTGTGTAATATTCGCGTCGGATGTCTGGGCTTCGAAAGCCGCCATGATGGATACAGTTTTGATGTCACGAAGTTGCATCCAATCTATCACCGATTCACTGGCTACGGATTCGCTGTTGCCATAAAGTTTATTTTAGAATTACTGCTTTCAAAGGTGAAGAACTTATAAATATGGCAACATCCTGTGCATCGGTAAAGTCGTCGATTGCGGAAAAGAAATAGAAATTGTCCTCTACAGAAGTGTTAAAAAGTGAATCTTCGGCAATACAGAATATTCAAGATATTTACATTTAATAAAATTGGGTTGTCACAAGAAGTTCGTTTTCATTTCAGTAACCATATTTCTCTGTTTTTCAGTGAGACGTATAATATTTTGACCAAAAAATAGGTTTGTTCACACACACACACACACACACACACACACACACACGCACACACACACACACACACACACACACATGCACACACACACACACACACACACACACTATTATAAATCCGTCACTGTTAAGTTCCCATGTAGCGGCCGTTCAGCATCAACAGTCTATATACATACTACATGTTATGTATAATAAATTTATAATATGTGTCCATGAGGTAAGTTGTACTTCAGTGGTCATTTTGTAAATATCATATTTTTTGCATTTGAGTTCAAGGTTTGTCTTGTTTACATAGCATTTAGTACTTAGATTGGAACTGTCCATGTCTTGATGTAAGAAAAATCAGGTACGCATAGTAATTTTCTATTAGAGTTACTCATATTTTAGAATATTCTGTCAGGTGACTTGTCTTTATATTTATAGAGCATTTGGTAAACAAGATTCCATTCCTATACTAAACTTCATGTTATAAAGATCAGTCTATTAAGAAATTTATTTTAGTGATCAGATGTTACAGTTGTGAAAATCAGAGCAAATTCAGAGAGAGGAATTATTTATTTGAAACATTCATTGGAATTACCAAAAGTGCTCATTCTCATTTTAGATTAAAACTTGACTTCGGGATTTATGTGAATTCATTCAAAGATATTCTGAATTACATCATTCAGGTATATCCAAACATTCAACACTACTGACACATCAGGATATTCAAGACTATTGATGCATCAGGACATTCACGGCTACTGGAATTAAGTCGGAACATTATATATTTAGGATTTGTGATTAGGACACTTAGAATTATTGGATTATTTGGACTTTAATTCACCTTATTTTAAGTGTCTTTTGAATTTTCACTTTAATTGTTTAGAAAATAAATTGCTTGTTGATTTTGTTTACATTGTTGGTTTCACTTTCTTTCTGTTACATATTTTTAGGCCATAGAGTCGTAACATACATAAGAAGGAAACCCAACTGCAATTTCTAAAGCATGGAAGCGTTATAATTAATTTAATTAAACTTTCTTAATATTACGTCGATTGAATAATAAGTGTTTAAAACTCGTATTGTTGTCAAATGACACAGAAAGTAGTCGTGAGAAGGACCCTGAGGCCTAATAGACAATAAATCCTGAGAAAAACTCAGAATATGGAATGGCGACAGTAAGTATTGAACCCGAATTGCAAAAGAGCAAACTGAGGGTGTCGACCAATTCGCTATCTCGGTTAGTCATTCTGAGTTAAAAGAACGTCAATATAAGTAACAGATCTCGAAAGCGAAGAGGTCAGTGAACAAGTTTGATATCTAAATTTCTACGGTTGCAAACATCGGTTTCTATGACTGTTATATGTAAGGGATCGATGTCATAATTCCTTGAATAGTATCTTTTTTTATTTTTGACCCAATCAGCCCCCACCCCTACCCCACCACCCCTATCCTTTTTTCTCACAGATGGTCATTACATTTGCCGTCAAACTAACTTAATGTAAGAAGTACTATCAAATTACATAATCAAATAAACTAACAAATTTATCACTTACCGATCTCAACTTTTCTCCCTGCCTCTATGAGCATCAATGGTCCAAACAATCCTACCTCGTCATTGCCTTTGGACTTCCGTATAAAACCCTTGTCATCATACTGTCTGAACACTGCCTTCTTGTAACAGGTCGACGTGTTACATCCATTGGGTCTGAAAAGAATACCATACAAAAATCCTATTACAGTTGGTTAGATCTCGTCCAGTTTGATATTCATGCTATCGATTCTGATTTCAATCGTTAAATATACAGCTGCCGGTGACTAGTGACACCCACCTTTTTAGTAAAGCGTATTTTTCGGTGTCCATTACTGATCACAACAAGTGATACATGCCTGTTTAAAAAGAAAAGAAATAACCGAAGAGTCTACATGCTAATATATTGACAGTAGCTGCTAAACGATCACTACAGAAGAAGACATACAAGCTAATGTCAAAATGGCGCGAACAACGAGTGCATAACGCGATCAACGTAGCTAGATATAAGCTGGAGACAGGGATTCGGTCGCAAAGTGTGGGCCAGTATCATCCGTTTCAATTAGTAACTGTAATCGAATAATGGTTTTTAATGAAACACAATGTAATTTATTGAAATAGTGTGGATACTAACGAAACTGAGAAAACACGAGGATTTCTTTTGAGACGATCATAAATTCCACTCGCCTTATTCAATAGAAATGAGAGTGGATTTCGCGTCCTTAAACGAATATGTTGTTACTTACAACGAATGAAATTTAAATATATGGTGAATTAATGTCGATTGTATGCCTTCGTTTCGATATCATTACAGAGTCAGGCATTTTTTATAGACACCATTTCAATTTTGATTTTTTCTCCTTCATAGAGCGTTTCTGACGGAAATGTGCAGAACGGACCACAAATGCATTTATTAAAGCTAGTTCCGGAAACTGACAAAAGTTTTTGAGGGAACTATCGCTATAGTATGAAGGTAGTGTTTTAGTGTCTTTGCTTCGACGCGGCAGATACCGACGCTACGGTCAATCCGAATCTAGAGCATGTAGTTGAACCTAAGGAGTAAAATGTTAGAGCTCAGGTCTGAAAATGATGGAAGCAAGACAAAAATGACAACAACAACAAAAATTCCTATGACGAATGTTAAAGAGTGTCATATGATGCCCTATAGCGTGTTATTTCCGTGGTACTTACATTTTAGTGTATACTAGGTCTTACGACTTTTTGCAGTGTTATCATTTCGCACTTCTGTTCTTCAGATATTATTATTATTATTAATTATTATTATTATTATTATTATTATTATTATTATTATTATTATTATTATTATTATTATTATATCGCAAATATATCTAATACAACCCTCGAAAAATAACCTTTTGTATAGCAAAAACTGGAAACTAGCTGAGAATCAATAGAACGAGCTAGTGATATCCCAACATGCATGTAATTGAATCCATCCCACACTACACGTTGTATGCCTCAAAGAGGTCAGGGTAAGGGTGTCTTCTATATGAAGCTATTCAAATTGTTAATCCCCCCCCCCCAAAAAAAAAAAAAAAAGTATTATTTTTTCCAATGCAGTAAACATTGGTTCTGCTTTATGTGGCTGAGATCTTTTCTCGCTCACAATACAAGAGTTCTGTGCAGATATGGGGTCAGACGCAAAGTACCTCAGCATATTGCGCCCTCGATATCTCCTACCCCCCCCCCCCCCCCCGCCTTCGACAAATACGCACAAAAAGGAAAGAGTCCCACCATTGTCCATGGTTGGGATGGTACACGGAGTTTATTTTCAATGACGAAAGTCATGAGAATGCACCCATGTACCTTTATTGCTCTTAAGGTTTCATTAATTAAGGCTAAATTTGAAACCAGTCGGTAGCTGGAACGGGATAGATAGAATATGCTACTTATGAATAATTATTATTTGAGTTGAAGACACTCAATTTACTTTACCGTGTCAACCAATGTGTAATAAGGAAACACGTATTGGTGGTATACAAACAATGTGTAAAAAGGGTACACGTATTAGTGTACAAACACTGTGTAATAAGGAAACACGTATTGGTGTACAAACAATGTGTAATAAAGATACACGTATTGGTGTACAAACAATGTGTAATAAAGAAACACGTATTGGTGTACAAACAATGTGTAATAAGGATACACTTATTGGTGTACAAACAATGTGTAATAAGGAAACACGTATTGGTGGTGTACAAACAATGTGTAATAAGGGTACACGTATTGGTGGTGTACAAGCAAAAGGATACACGTATTGGTGTAAAAAAATGTGGAATAAGGATACGCGTATATTGGTGTACAAACAATGTGTAATAAGGAAACACGTATTGGTGTACAAACAATGTGTAATAAGGGTACACTTATTGGAGGTGTATAAACAATGTGTAACAAGGGTACACGTATTGGTGTATAAACAATGTGTAATAAGGATATTCGTATTCGTGGTGTAGTCAATAGTAGGATAATAATCCTCCTTCTGTGGCCAATGACAGGTGGTCAATTAATAGTCCGATGAATCGGCCCCCCAAATCTGTGTTGATACTGATGGACGATTTGTGGATCTGATGTCACCTGTTGATTAAATTGTGCAATTCTGCTGCATACAAATATCTCGGGAACTCACACCAGTTCACAGTTTAGACACTTTCCGATAGTTGGTAACAGCCGTATGTAGCCACTAAATTCAAAATGGCCACGGGACATAGGGTTGTGTTATTCCACGTGGATTTACAAGTCGTCAAATCTACACCGATGTGTTTTTTTACAGATCTGTCTGCAAACAATTCCTCAATTTTATGATTTTATGAATAGGTGAATTCAGACCCACAAATCGTCCGTCAGTATCAACACAGATTTGGGGGGGGGATGGGGGAAGGATTTATCGGACTAGTCAATTAAGTGTTAAGCGTCATATGTCAATATTGTGTCAGGTAGTTTCGAGTGTCTGACACCCAATTTGATTACGATAAGGAGCAAGTTTTTTCGATGACAGTCAAATTCAAACAGAAGGAAACGAATTACCCGCTATATTTTGAAGTGGGACCTCGGCCTTTCAATTCTTTTTATTTGTAACATATTAGCTGACTTAAATCAGGACAAATATTGAATCCGTGTATATATTCCGTCATATCTACATTATTATTTATAAATTTGCCCGTATGCGGTGTTTAACGCATTCTCTAAAAGTAAATTAATGTAATGCAAAGTGTGGTTCACCAGTAAAAATTTTTACTACCCCATTTTACAGTCTACAAGCTTGATTTGTCATTCGGGGAATAAAGCAAAAGTAATTTCTGCGCGTGTCTGCAATATAAGAAAGAAATAGATTATCGCTACTTTTTTGAACGTCGTATTGAATATTTTGTCCTCATTTTCAGAAGTTGCACTGTCCTTGATGGGTTCCTGACTAGTTACTATATAACAACAACTTAACAATAATAATAATAATAATAACTAGAGATGAAAGGCATCATAAATATCCGATGTCCGCACTTTTTTTTATTACTGATCCCACTCCCTATTCTGGCCCCAAACCCACTCCACCCCCAGGGCTGTATTTAGGATTAAAAGCTTTCGTTGTCACTCTACTCATCGTCGTGAAACATCATCCAAAATATGATTACTCCTTCCTCTATTGGTGTAGATGGAGTTAAGGAAACAAGGAAGAACCCATATTACCTATGAAAATGCGACCCCCACCCAACATTCCCCGGGGTCTGCATCTAGGATCCAGAAACTTAGTTGTTATCTACTCTTCTTCATGAAACACCATATCAAATATGATCACCCTTCCTCACTCGATATAGATGGAGTTATGGCCTGGAAATCAGAAACGTATGAGCTTGAGCTTGAGTTTGAGTTTCCAAAAACGACCTTTCAAATGTAATGTCATTAGTGATTGGTCAAAACAAAATCTCAAGCTCAGGAGTTTTATGCTTTCCAGGCCATGTCCCGCTTGCATACAACTTTTCAACTTGAGCACTTACTCAACTCAGAATTTTGTCCGATGTAAAAGCTGTATAAAGTCAAATTCAAGATCTGTATATCAGTGGTAAGCTCCATAATAACTAGTCGGTTTTACACATTTAACCTACCGTAGTTTAGAAATAAAAAGCCTGCAAAATTTGAGCTGAGTTTTTACTCACAGTTAAAATGTTTTATGAAAGCGGCGCCAGGTTACAATGTGAGTGAGTGACGGAAGGACGCATGGACGGACGGATGGACGCAAGTACACATGGACGTACGAACATGATCTGTCACAATATATCCGCAAATGTGCAGAGATGATAATGATGGCGATGATGCAGTTCAGCATAACTTCCTTACAATTCTCCTTGACTGTAGTCCCAGAAAATTTCCTCGGCGGCTATGTAGTAAGTTATTTCCTGTAAAGCGTCCGGAGCTGGCCGATCATCAACCGGATTCACGGTGACAAGGGCGCTAACACCAGCAGAGAAATGGGGCATAACTCTGTCCACTAATGCCCATTTATAGGCGTAGTCTGGAAAACATAGTTATATAGAATATGCATTATGGAAACCTTAAAAAAGGACATGGATGGTGAGGCACTGTAATATATATATATATTGTGTCTCTATCTCATTAGTATTTCTCTTAAACTTCATTTAAACTTCCTTCACAAATTTACACCAAGAGACCGCATGAGACATACAGAGA
>JAQPZY010000180.1:0-62482 GCA_029931535.1 Margaritifera margaritifera
ATATTAAAATTTCTGTATTCTATTTACAGCTGATGTCCTGAAAGTAAGATGACATTATTATTATGTAAGCAGTGATAATTGCAGAGAGTGGCACCAATGATGTCTCGCTCAAAAACAATAACTCAGCCTTCTTTACTGAAACTCAATAGTTTTTTCTTTTCAAAGGAGGCAGTTGATAATAAAAGTCATAATTAAACTACTATTTTATGTTTAATAAAGCAAATGACTCATTGGATGCATTTAATAAGATACTTTCAATGGTATATTACTGTAAACTTTGCTTCCTATAAAATTTGACAAAACTTGACTTAAAGCTTGTAGGATCAATTTGGACACAGAAATTCACAATATAGAATTGATAAACACCAATGAAACATATAGGATGTGGATAAATCACACCTTTGAACTTATGCTCATTGGAATAAGACCCAAAATTAATCTGATCGCTGTGCATAAGTAATTAGCATTTGACTTTGTTCTCATTGCAAACAAGGCATCAGAAACTGGTCTCTGCTTTTTGCTCTAATACTATCATTTGTAACTGACAGTTGAGTGGCTCTGCCTCTTCTTATGCTAATAAACTTTTAAAATCTTTTTCAGATGCCGACTCCAGAACTAGCAAGGAGTATGGTAAAAATCCCGCCTATTGCTGGACCTCGCTGACTCCCTGTCAGACCACTCCCATGTCTCAGAAGTGATTCTGGATTCTTGCATTGCCTCACCTAATCTTCACTCACTTGAGCCTAGCCTTGTTTTGCCTTGTAATAACCTCACCTTGCTTAGCTTTGCCTAACATTGCCTAACCTAACCTTGCCTTGCTTTGCCTTAACTCACTTCGCCTCACTTAGCTATGCCATGCCTAGCATTTCCTAACATTGCCATGCCTTATTTTCCCTTGCTCCCCTTTGACTCACCTCATTCTGCTTAGCTTTGCAGGCCTTGCTTAGTCTCACCTTGCCTCATTTAGCCTTGTGTAGCATAGCCTCGCGTTGCCTCATTAGCCTTGCATTGTTTTGTATATTATCTCATTTTCTGTTGCCAAGCCTTGCATTCCCATACCTTGCGTTGTTTAGCCTTGCCAAGCCTCATTTAGCCTAGCTTTGCCTAGCTTCACCTTGCTTAGTCTCATTAGCCTCACCTTGTTTTGTATCATTTTTACTTATTTTGCCACACCAGGCCTTGCCTAGCTTTGCCTTGCATCATTTTATCATGCACTGCTTATCTTTGCATCACCAGCTTTCCCTCATACCGTGCCTTGCTTAGCCTTAACATCTATAGATTCATAAATGATCTGTCCCACAATAAACTGGTGATGCATTGGTGGCCAAAATGTGTTTTCTTGCAGTTAAGCATTTTCCTGAATTGTTATAATATCGATTGCACATGAATAATTAATTTTTCCATTTTCCTCATATACTTTACAGTGGGTTTCCATGTATACTCCTTACAAGGTAAGTTAAATTCATAACTGATCTATACCACAATAAACTGGTGATGCATTGTTGGCCAAAATGTGTTTTATTGCGGTTAAGCATTTTCCTGAATTATTATAATATCCACTGCACATGAATAATTTATTTTTTCCATTTTCCTCATATACTTTACAGTGGGTTTCTATGTATACTCCTTACAAGGTAAGTTAGATTCATAACTGATCTATACCACAATAAACTGGTGATGCATTGGTGGTCAAAACCTGTTATAATATCCACAGCACATGAATAATTTATTTTTCCATTTTCCTCAGATATACTTTACGTTGGGTTTGATATGTGTTTACCCGCATACAATGTTTACATTTGGATTACATATGTACCCTCATTTACATTTTTTACATTGGGGTTGACTTTGTGACCCAACTTATTTTGTTTTACATTGGAGTTGACTGTGTGCCTCAACTTATTTTATTTTACATTGGGTTTGACAGTGCACCTCCATTTATTTTATTTTTACATTGTAGCTGATTGTGTGTCCTCATTTGATGGCCTTTATCCCAAGATTGATGGCATGCCGCCACCTATATATTGCATGTATTTGCTCCTTTTGTGTTGAACACTTAGAGCTATTATTTCTCCTATTATTTCTATGTATACCCCTAACAATGTAAGTTAACATCTATAGATTCATAAGTGATCTATACCACAATAAACTAGTAAAGTATTGGTGGCCAAAATGTGTTTTATTGCGATTAAGTATTTTCCAGAATAGTTATAATATCCACTGCACCTGAATAATTTATTTTTTCCATTTTCCTCATATACTTTACAGTGGGTTTCTATGTATACTCCTTACACGGTAAGTTAGATTCATAACTGATCTAGACCACAATAAACTGATGATGCATTGATGGTCAAAATGTGTTATGATATCCACTGCACATGAATAATTTATTTTTTCTATTTCCCTCCGATATATTTTACATTGGGTTTGATATGTGTTTACCCGCATACAATGTTTGCATTTGGATTACATATGTACCCTCATTTACATTGGGGTTTCCTTTGTGACCCATCTTATTTTGTTTTACATTGGAGTTGACTGTGTGCCTCAACTTATTATATTTTATATTGGGGTTGACGGTGCACCTCCATTTATTTTATTTTTATATTGTGGCTGACTGTGTCCCCATTTCATGGCCTTTATCGCAAGATTGATGGCATGCCACCACCTATATATTGCAGGTATTTGCTCCTTTTGCGTTGAACACTTAGAGCCATTATTTCTCCTATTGTTTCTATGTATACCCCTTGCAATGTAAGTTAGCATCTATAGATTCATAAGTGATCTATACCACAATAAACTAGTGATGCATTGGTGGTCAAAATGTGTTTTCTTGCAGTTAAGCATTTTCTTGAATTGTTATAATATCGACTGTACATGAATAATTAATTGTTCCATTTTCCTCATATACTTTACAGTGGGTTTCCATGTATACTCCTTACAAGGTAAGTTAAATTCATAACTGATCTATACCACAATACACTGGTGATGCATTGGTGGCCAAAATGTGTTTTATTGCGGTTAAGCATTTTCCTGAATTATTATAATATCCACTGCACATGAATAATTTATTTTTTCCATTTTCCTCATATACTTTACAGTGGGTTTCTATGTATACTCCTTACAAGGTAAGTTAGATTCATAACTGATCTAGACCACAATAAACTGATAATGCATTGATGGTCAAAATGTGTTATGATATCCACTGCACATGAATAATTTATTTTTTCTATTTTCCTCAGATATACTTTACATTGGGTTTGATATGTGTTTACCCACATTCAATGTTTACATTTGGATTACATATGTACTCTCATTTACATTTTTTACATTGGGGTTTCCTTTGTGACCCAACTTATTTTGTTTTTCATTGGAGTTGACTGTGTGCCTCAAACTTATTTTTTTTTACATTGGGGTTGACAGTGCACCTCCATATATTTTATGTTTACATTGTGGCTGATTGTGTGTCCAAATTTAATGGCCTTTATCCCATGATTGATGGCATGCCACCACCTATATATTGCAGGTATTTGCTCCTTTTGTGTTGAACACTTAGAGCCATTATTTCTCCTATTGTTTCTATGTATACCCTTACAATTTAAGTTAACATCTGTAGATTCATAAGTGATCTATACCACAATAAACTAGTAAAGTAATGGTGGCCAAAATGTGTTTTATTGTGATTAAGTATTTTCCAGAATTGTTATAATATCCACTGCACATGAATAATTTCTTTTCTTCATTTTCCTCATATACTTTATATTTCAGGTGTCTGCTCCTTCGGTGTTGAACATCAAAAGCCATTATTTCTCCCATCGTTTGTATGTATACTCCTTACAAGGTATGTTAACACCTATATATATAAAACTGATCTATAGCAGAATAAACTGGTGATGCATTGGTGGCCAAAATGTGTTTTATTGCAGTTAAGCATTTTCCTGAATTATTATAATATCCACTGCACATGAATAATTTATTTTTTCCATTTTCCTCATATACTTTACAGTGGGTTTCTATGTATACTCCTTACATGGTAAGTTAGATTCATAACTGATCTAGACCACAATAAACTGATGATGCATTGATGGTCAAAATGTGTTATGATATCCACTGCACATGAATAATTTATTTTTTTTATTTTCATCAGGTGTACTTTACATTTGGTTTGATATGCCTTGCCTTGTGCATTGCCTTATTACGCCTTGTCTGGATGTTTTTGCCTTGCCTCGTGGGTGAGTTTGACAGTAAAAATATTAACCAATTTATGTTTGATATTATTAATATATTTATTGATATGTTTAAAATTCACAGTACATTATAATATTTGTGTTACAAGAAAAATGTACATTTCTCTTCTCCCCCCCCCCATTTCAGTCCTATTGTCAGATTGAAATGGGACACATGATGAAGGTTTACCTTTTCTTAAAAGTATAATTGTTGTTAATACATATTTCCTCTCGATTTGTTGGCCCTGATGATTGCATATTTTGTATAGTTAAAAATGTAGATTTCTTAGGTAGATAGAATCTCAAAGGTCAACGTCACATTGAATGATAAAAGAAAAATGGCTTCTGCACTATAACTCAAATTCTGTATCATCTACAGTTACCAAACTTTGTGGATTGCATTTGGTATAAGAAAGAATGCCATTCATTTTTGGAGTCAAAAGATGAAAAGTCAATGTCACTGTGACTGATATAATATAGAACTGATTGGTTTTTGACATAATAACATAAGTTCTATATGACATACCGCAACCATAAAGTGTTGATGGTTTGCACTGGAGTAGGGAAGAAATCTATTGATTTTAGGGTTAAAACATGAAAGTTCATGGTCACTGACTGAAAGAAGAAAAATTGTTTTCGAGCGGTAACAGGATGTAAATGTATACATGAAGAGGGGTAGAATCAAGTATTCAGTACGCCAGAGGGCATGATTGGCCAAATAAAGGTAGATATAGTGATTAAAGCACGAAAATAAGGACTTGCCCGACTTAATTAAAAAGCACTTATCCCCGACTAAACTAATAAAATATATCTAAATACAAACATTAACAAAAGACTAAGGGATATAAATCAAAGAAAACACAGACAGACTTAGAACCGGGAATTATATTTTTTTTTTCTCTCTCTCTACTTTAACTAATTTTATACCATAACAACACTGATCCCCTACTAAACAATTAACCCAAACATCTGTCGTACGGATTGGGCTCTGGTCTGATGCGAGTTTTTCGGTCACGCTTTTAAACAGGTGCTAGGTATCATACTAGCATACACCTGGGCGGAATCCCTGCGTATCCTCAAGGTCGGAGTGATCGTAGGATTTTCTGCTACCCAAAGCACTGGTGCCTGGAACCATACGGGTATACCAGGACTGAATCCTTGCTGGGGCCGGAAGACTAGTCCTGAGATAGTCGGTCGTCCTTTTTATTTTACCACAATTTTTTTTTAACCTCCCCCCCCCCCAATTTTTTATTTTGTTAATTTTTTTTTCTGTCTCTCTACTTTAACTAATTTTATACCATAACAACACCGATCCCCTACTAAACAATTAACCCAAACATCTGTCGTACGGATTGGGCTCTGGTCTGATGCGAGTTTTTCGGTCACGCTTTTAAACAGGTGCTAGGTATCATACTAGCATACACCTGGGCGGAATCCCTGCGTATCCTCAAGGTCGGAGTGATCGTAGGATTTTCTGCTACCCAAAGCACTGGTGCCTGGAACCATACGGGTATACCAGGACTGAATCCTTGCTGGGGCCGGAAGACTAGTCCTGAGATAGTCAGTCGTCCTTCCCCTCCCCCCCCCGCCACAAATTTTTTGATTTTTTTAAAAAATTTCTTTTCTCTCTCTACTTTAACTAATTTTATACCATAACAACACCGATCCCCTACTAAACAATTAACCCAAACATCTGTCGTACGGATTGGGCTCTGGTCTGATGCGAGTTTTTCGGTCACGCTTTTAAACAGGTGCTAGGTATCATACTAGCATACACCTGGGCGGAATCCCTGCGTATCCTCAAGGTCGGAGTGATCGTAGGATTTTCTGCTACCCAAAGCACTGGTGCCTGGAACCATACGGGTATACCAGGACTGAATCCTTGCTGGGACTGGAAGACTAGTCCTGAGATATTCAGTCGTCCTTTTTATTTTACCACAATTTTTTTTTAACCCTCCCACAAATTTTTTAATTTTTTTAAATTTTTTCTCTCTCTCTACTTTAACTAATTTTATACCATAACAACACCGATCCCCTACTAAACAATTAACCCAAACATCTGTCGTACGGATTGGGCTCTGGTCTGATGCGAGTTTTTCGGTCACGCTTTTAAACAGGTGCTAGGTATCATACTAGCATACACCTGGGCGGAATCCCTGCGTATCCTCAAGGTCGGAGTGATCGTAGGATTTTCTGCTACCCAAAGCACTGGTGCCTGGAACCATACGGGTATACCAGGACTGAATCCTTGCTGGGGCCGGAAGACTAGTCCTGAGATAGTCAGTCGTCCTTTTTATTTTACCACAATTTTTTTTTTTTTAACCCCCCAAATATTTTTTTAAAAATTTTTTTCTCTCTCTACTTTAACTAATTTTATACCATAACAACACCGATCCCCTACTAAACAGTCAGTTGTCCTTTTTATTTTACCACAATTCCCCCCCCCCCCGAATTTTTCTCTCTCTCTCTACTTTAACTATGGGATTTGCTCAGCCCTGACAGTTATGATAAGAAAGAAGATTATGATTTATTGGGTAAAAAGTGTAAACATCAAGGTCACAACGAAAAGTAAAAAATGGTTTATGCGAAAAAATATGTTATCTAAATAAGAGATTATTAAAGATTTGGCAGACATCTAAATGTGCCAATTGCAGCCCTCTTTAATTTGTCCATGATTAGAATAATAATGGTAAGCTTTCATCATGTGTGGCTCTTCAAGTGGGGCGGCCTCCTCGTTGGCAAGAGCTGGACTCTACTGGACACTCATTTCTCAAAGAGTGTCCAGTATTGACTAACGGGCCCTACGTCTGTAGTTTTCTCTTGTACCCTTTTGCGTCTTGGGACGAAAAAAAACCTCACTGTTGCTATCCTTTTTGTGTGCATTAAAACGATTCATTTCTTGCAAATATTCTAAAATGTTAAACCAACCTTCCACATCTCCATGCAAACACTATTGTATGTATTTCCATTCTAAGAGAAGAGCTTTGCTAATGTTAATTCTGTGACATCTTGATCCCGGTCACTTGGACGACTGTTGATTACAGTGAACCCTTATGCACTTCTATTTTTAGATGAATTATTTAGTTTGTGCTGGTATGTATACTTTTATTTGGTCAGCTTTGGATACTTCCCTAAGTAAGAGACTCGTCCAGCATCCCAGCATGATTTTGGATGAAGCTAGTCAAAGTTACAAAGAGGTATTTGGGTTCCAAATTCATAGCTCGGGATTAACATGAGCCAAGCCGTTCACTTGGAATGGGAATTGATACGAAAGTGTTTGCATGAAAATGAAGAAGGTTGGTTAAAAAATTCAGATGAATAATTTACATACAAATTTTATCAATACTGTACTTTTATTTAGTCAGATAATGATAGCTTGTACAGTCGCAGAGGGTCCTGAAGAAAACTATAGTCCGTTATTTCCGTCATTTCCTTCTCGATCATATCCGTCACTTTCTTCTCGGTGATTTACGTCATTTCCGTGTGTGCAATTTTTACGCCTTTGACATGTCCGTTTTTGTCATTTCTGTCTCGGTCAATTCCGGTATTTTAGAAATGGTAATTTCCGTCTCGTTCATTTCCGTCATCTCTATCTCGGTCATTTCCGTCTCGGTCATTTCCGTCAGGATCATTACCGTCATTTCCATCTCGTTCATTACCGTCTCGGTCATTTTCGTCATTTCCGTCTGTCATTTTCGTCATTTCCGTCTCGTTCATTTTCGCCATTTCCGTATCGGTCATTTTCCTCTCGGTCATTTCCGTCTCGGTCATTTTCGTCTCGGTTACTTTTTGTCATTTCCGTCTCGGTCATTTTCGTCTCGTTCAGTTTGGTCATTTGTGTCTCGGACATTACCGTCTCGGTCATTTCCGTCATTCCGTCTCGGTAATTTTTGTGATTTCCGTCTCGGTTATTACCGTCTCGATCATTCTTGTCATTTCCGTCTTGGTCATTTTCGTCTTGGTCATTTCCGCCCCGCTCATTTCGTCTCGGTCATTTCCGTCAATTCCGTCTCGGTTATTTCCGTCTTGGTCATTTCCGTCTCGATCATTTTCGTCATTTCCGTCTCGGTCATTTTCGACTCGGTCCTTTCCGTCGCGGTCATTTCCGTCTCGGTCATTTCCGTCAATTCCGTCTCAGTTACTTCCGTCTCGGTCATTTCCGTCATTTCCGTCTCGATCATTTTCGTCATTTCCGTCTCGTCATTTTCGTCTCGGTCATTTCCGTCTCGGTCATTTTCGTCTCGTTTAGTTTGGTCATTTCTGTCGCGGACATTACCGTCTCGGTCATTTCCGTTATTCTGTCTCGGTCATTTTTGTCATTTCCGTCTCGGTCATTTTCCTCATTTTCGTTTTGGTCATTTTCGTCTTGGTCATTTCCGCCCCGCTCATTTCGTCTCGGTCATTTCCGTCAATTCCGTCTCGGTTATTTCCGTCTTGGTCATTTCCGTCATTTCCGTCTCGATCATTTTCGTCATTTCCGTCTCGGTCATTTTCGACTCGGTCATTTCCGTCTCGGTCATTTCCGTCCGGTCATTTTCGTCTTGTTCAGTTTGGTCATTTCTGTCTCGGACATTACCGTCTCGGTCATTTCCGTCATTCCGTCTCGGTCTTTTTTGTTAAATTCCGTCTCGGCAATTTCCGTCTCGGTCATTTTCGTCATTTCCGTCTTAGTCATTTTCGTCTTGGTCATTTCCGCCCCGCTCATTTCCGTCTCGGTCATTTCCGTCAATTCCGTCTCGGTTACTTCCGTCTCGGTCATTTCCGTCATTTCCGTCTCGATCATTTTCGTCATTTCCGTCTCGGTCATTTTCGACTCTGTCATTTCCGTCTCGGTCATTTCCGTCCGGTCATTTTCGTCTTGTTCAGTTTGGTCATTTCTGTCTCGGATATTACCGTCTCGGTCATTTCCGTCACTCTGTCTCGGTCATTTTCGTCATTTCAGTCTTGGCCATTTTCGTCTTGGTCATTTCCGCCCCGCTCAATTTCGTCTCGGTCATTCCCGTTAATTCCATCTCGGTTACTTCCGTCTCGGTCATTTCCGTCATTTCCTTCTCGATCATTTTCGTCATTTCCGTCTCGATCATTTTCGTCATTTACGTCTCGGTCATTTTAGTCTCGTTCAGTTTGGTCATTTCTGTCTCGGACATTACCGTCTCGGATATTACCGTCATTCTGTCTTGGTCCTCTTCGTCTTGGTAATTTCCGCCCCGCTCATTTTCGTCTCGGTCATTTCCGTCAATTCCGTCTTGGTTAATTCCGTCTCGGTCATTTCCGTCATTTCCGTCTTGCTCCTTTTCGTCTTGGTCATTTTCGCCCCGCTCATTTTCGTCTCCGTCATTTCCGTCTCGGTCATTTCCGTCAATTCCGTCTTGGTTACTTCCGTCTCGGTCATTTTCGTCATTTCCTTCTCGGTCATTTTTCTCTAGGTCATTTCCGCCATTCCGTCTCGGTCATTTTCGTCATTTCCGTCTCGGTCATTTCCGTCACCCCACGGACAGACACGTACACACCACACGGACAGACCACCCCCATGGACAGACACCACCCCCATGGACAGACACCCCCACGGACAGACACCCCCGCACGGACAGACACCCCTACGTACAGACACACCCTCCCCACGGACAGACACCCCTACTTTAAGACACACCACTTTCAGACACCCCCCACGGACAGACCCCCTACGGACAAACACCCCCTAACGAACAGGCACACTTTCCCCCACGGACATACACCCCCACGGACATACACTTCCACCACGGAAAGACAACCCCCAACAGAAAGACACCCCTACCTCCACGGAAAGACCCCTCCCACTGACAGACACCCCCTCATCCACAGACCGACACCCCAATCCACGGAAATACTCCCACGGACAGGCACCCCCTGTGCACGGACACCCCCCTACAGACAGGCACTCCCCATGGACAGACCCCCCACAGACAGATCCCCCACTGACAGACACTATCAACTAACAGATACCCCCTCCCTACAGATACTGACCGACAACCCCACGGACAGACCCCCCCACGGAAAGACACCCCCATGGACAGACCCGCACAGACAGACACCCCCCACAAACAGACACCCCCCACAAACAGACACCCCCCACAAACAGACACCCCCACAAACAGACACCCCCACAGACAGACACCCCCACAGACAGACACCCCCACAGACAGACACCCCCACCGACCGACAGACAGACAGACTGACAGACACCCCCACCCACCGACAGACAGACACCCCCACAGACACTCCCACAAACAGACACCCCCACAAACAGACACCCTCACAGACAGAAACCCCCCACAGACAGACAGACAGACAGAGCGACAGACACCCCCACCGACCGACAGACCGACAGACAGACCAACAGACACCCCCACCGACCGACAGACCGACAGACAGACCAACAGACACCCCCACAGACAGACAGACAGACAGACAGACAGACACCCCCACAGACAGACAGACAGACAGACAGACACCCCCACAGACAGACAGACAGACAGACAGACAGACAGACAGAAACCCCCACAGACAGACACCCCCACAGACAGACAGACAGACACCCCACAGACAGACAGACAGACAGACAGACACCCCAGACAGACAGACAGACAGACACCCCACAGACAGACAGACAGACAGACACCCTACCACCACGCCCACAGACAGACAGACAGACAGACACCCTACCACCACGCCCACAGACAGACAGACAGACAGACACCCCCACCGACCGAAAGACCGACAGACTGACAGACACCCCCATCGACCGACAGACAGACAGACTGACAGACACCCCCACCGACCGACAGACAGACCGACAGACACCCCCACCGACAGACAGACAGACAGTCACCCCCACAGACAGACAGGCAGACAGACTCCCCCACAGACTTTCAGCAGACAGACACCCCCACAGACAGACAGACCGACAGACAGACAGACCGACAGACACCTTCACCGACAGACAGACAGACAGACCGACAGACAGACACCCCCACAGACTCTCCCACAAACAGACACCCCCACAAACAGACACCCCCACAGACAGAAACCCCCACAGACAGACAGACAGACACCCCCACAGACAGACAGGCAGACAGACTCCCCGACAGACAGACAGGCAGACATACACCCCCACAGACAGACAGACCGACAAACACCCCCACCGACCGAAAGACCGACAGACAGACAGACCGACAGACAGACAGACCGACAGACACCCCCACCGACCGACAGACAGACCCCTTCACAGACACCCCCACAGACAGAAAACCCCCCACAGACAGACAGACAGACAGACAGAAACCCCACAGACAGACAGACACCCTACAGACAGACAGACAGACACCCCCACAGACAGTCCGACAGACACCCCCACAGACAGACAGACAGACAGACAGACACCCCCACAGACAGACAGACCGACAAACACCCCAACCGACCGAAAGACCGACAGACAGACAGACCGACAGACACCCCCACCGACAGACCGACAGACACCCTCCACCCACCGACCGATAGACACCCTCCACCCACAAACCGACAGACAGCCTGCACCGACAGACAGACAGACAGACACCCACCCTCCACAGACAGACAGACAGACAGACACCCACCCTCCACCGACAGACAGACAGACACCCACCCTCCACCGACCGACCGACCGACAGACAGACAGACAGACACCCTCCACCGACAGACAGACAGACAGACACCCTCCACCGACAGACGGACAGACAGACAGCCTGCACCGACAGACAGACAGACAGACAGACAGACAGACACCCTCCACCGACAGACAGACAGACCGACAGACACCCTCCACCGACAGACAGACCGACCGACAGACACCCTCCACCGACAGACAGACCGACCGACAGACACCCTCCACCGACAGACAGACCGACCGACAGACACCCTCCACCGACAGACAGACCGACCGACAGACACCCTCCACCGTCAGACAGACAGACCGACAGACACCCTCCACCAACAGACAGACAGACCGACAGACACCCTCCACTGACATACAGACAGACAGACAGACAGACAGACAGACACCCTCTACCGACAGACAGACACCCACCTTCCACCGACAGACAGACAGACAGACAGACAGACACCCACCCTCCACAGACAGACAGACAGATAGACACCCACCCTCCACCGACAGACCGACAGACACCCTCCACCGACAGACAGACAGACACACCACACGGACAGACACACACACGCATGCACCACCACTCACACAGCCATTAATTGCGTACACATACAGATACACCGTACACACCACGGGCAGATACCCACACACACCCACGGACAGACACACACCACACGGACAGACACACATACCATGTTGCACACACAGACACACACACCATGTTGCACCACAGACACCACACTGCATGCACACCATACCTCATGCACCACACGACACCGCGGCTCACACAAGCACAACACAGACTCACCGCACCACGTACACTTAATTATGATTTTATTCAGACTTCGTTATTTTGGAATGTGTGGCATATAATTAAAAAAATGATAAAGTCTATATTCTACTTACATTACATTTTTATGATTCAGATAATTTGTTGTCATTTCGTAGCCTTTATTTGAATTTTCCTGATTATAGCGGATGGTATTGTGCACGTTTTATACAGTATAAATGTACCAAAGTTTAGTTTCCGTGCGCGAGGATCCGCGTCGTAACCACGTGTATTAGGCTGCTCTTGTACTATAAATAGCATCTTCTTTAAGATTGCACTCGCCGTTAACAACTTTATTTTTCCAAGTTAAAAAAGTATATGTAGACGGAACAAGGTTTGGTTTGAAATTTTGTAAGGTATAAAGAGATTAAATAATCCTCAGCTAAATAGTAACTGGCCCAGGTAAATAATTTCGAAGACCGAAGGTGGTGTACGATTCTGAATGCAACGGGCTCATACTATATAGTTGACTTAGTGGGCCGAAACAACCTGACCGAATCGACCCGGATCGAACTAGTTTTGGGCCGAAATGGTCTGTACCAGATGCGGCATACCATACTTCCGGATGCAGTCCCAATCAAGAGAGATATTTTCGTGTCTTTGTAATACCCGGAAGAAGCACACCAAAAACTATAAAATTGACCATGTAAACATAAATGGTGTAATATACAAGTTTACAGAAATTCGTGAAGTTCTATTCGATAAAATTGTTGATTTCCTTGTTATATCGGAAATCTAATTTTATTCTTCTTTCATCGACAATCTCTTTCATGTTGATGGATACAAACTTGAGAGACGGGATCGCGCTGTTATTGGTGGTGGAATTATGCCATTTATTCGTTCAGATATCCCAGCGCACAGGATGAAAGAATTAGAGCCTGAGTACGTGGAGCAGATTACGTACGAACTTACATCTTAAGTAGCTAATCCATAGCGTGTAAATTGTAGACCTCCATCAATGAATGAAAAACTCTTTTCGGATAATTTTGTAAAAACACTTGACAAAAGTCTGGTAAAATGTGAAAACCTTATTATCATTGGTGATCTAAATTTTCAGGTGCAGGACGATCTCGTTGCCTAGGTGATATATGTGATATTTTCTTATCTTGCATGCCTAATCAGAGAACCTACATGTTTTAAGAATGGGTGTAATTCATCTTGTGTGGATCTAATACTTACAAACAAACAAAGCCATTGTATGAGTACCTTTAATGTGTCTACTAGAATTATTAATTTTTATAATATAGTTTTATTCAGCTGTGAATTCTGCAACCAGAATAAAATATCTTATAAAAGGTTTAAATATTTTGATGTGAATGACTTTGTAAATGACTTACAAAATGCTCCATTTACTGTCCTGTCTTCTAGTATTGACTCAGAATCTGTGAACTCTGACAACGTTAACTTAGAAAAAGTTCCATTAAACATTATAGACAAACACTCCAATAAAACATACATATCCATGTTGGAAACCATTACCTTATATGAACAGAGAACTAAGGAAAGTTACATGTATATATGCTAAGCATATATTTACAAAATACACTTGGTACAGATCATGCAAAGCCTGGGAAAACTATAGAAAGCAGAGAAATTTGGTAAATAAATTAAAGAATAAGTCTCTGAGAACATACTTTTTAGAAACTTGCTGGGGGCACTAAATCTAGGAATGTCTGGTCAACTAGTAAGCCCTATTGTTCTAATAAACGTGCTGATGGTCAAGATAAGATCATTGTTGTTGAAAGTACAAAATTTTTAAACTATACCAGGGAAATATGTGAAATCTTCAATAATTTTTATGTAAATTTGGCACTAGACATTGGCAAGAATGTTCCTTTTGACTCTTTAACTCATCAAAGTATCAAGATTATTAAGGACAATAGTAACATGGATACAAAATTCTTTTTTAATCATATTAACCATGAAGTCTAACCAATGATTAGAAGTTTAAATTCTAAAAAAGCTACTGTGTGTGTGTGTGTGTGGGGGGGGGATTCAATTTCCTGTAAAACCGATAAAAGCTGTGGCAGCAATCCTTGTTGGCCAGGTTACAGATCTAATTAACAAAACTTTAGTCAAATGTTTTTCCTGATCGTGTGAAGGAAACTCAGGTAGTTCCGATTTTCTTGAGTAGCCGTACTGAAATCCAACAAGGGGTTCCTCAGGGGTCAATCCTCGGGCCTTGACTCTTTAATTATTTTATCTGATATATTTTTTGTTTTATTACATATGGCTCTTTATATAACTATGCTGATGATAATACAATGTACTTTGTCCTTTTCCTCACTGGACTTTAACACTCTCATTGACACACTTGAAACAGAGTCCAACATTTTGATTGACTGGTTCGGTGCAAACAAAATGCAAGCCGAACCCCGAAAAGATTCAGGCATTAGCTGTAGGTAAAAAGACATTCAGTATGAAGAGTGTACTTAACATAAGCCGTGCTGCCATAAACTGTGAAGAAATTGTTAAACTGCTAGGAATTGACATTGACTACTAACTGCAGTTCGATTCACATGTAAAAACACTTTGTAGGAAAGCTTCAATACACTTGTGCTGGCAGTAACACGTTGACCCATCTCTGTCATAAATATCGGGGTCCCCATCTTATATTGTAGAACTATGTTAGCGCTAGCAATGTCCAAAGTCGCAAAAGGTGATAAAAACTGTAATATGGCAGTGAAGATCTATTTTAAAACAACGAGTCAGGCAATGAAAACATTCAAGGTTTGTGGTAGTCGGCCGAGTTGCAATGTAAAGTGTTTGACGGCCATTAGGCTAGTGTAACATTTTCGAAGCCATAGTCACCCCTACGACGAGGAAGATTTAATTTATTTTGAGGTTGAAATGATGACGAAAGAGATACAATGTATGGAAATACACACTTTTTCATTTAATTCATGATTTAATTCATTATTTTTAGTTTGCGAAGAAAAGTAATTCAGAAATTCCACGATGCAGCTCATTTCAGATTAACCAGATATACAAACATGTTAATGTTTTCATGAGTTACTTGAGCACATGATAAAACTTTTATTACAATAATGTAAGTGTCCATGGAAAATATGATAGTACAGTGCTGACCACAAAGTTAAGGTGGCAAAACTGTAGAAGCAAATAAGATTATCTCATTTTTTAGCACTATTAGTACATTGTGTACTATTTTCCTTTTCCCTCTAAAATGTTGTGTCCCCAAAATTTTGGAGGGTGGGGGACACAGTGTCCCCTGCTTTTGGGATTATATGTGCAACACTGGTGACTGTAGATACACTTTTGAGACCCAGACGCATGCCCACCTTTAACAGGCTAGTACTGACACGCATTCCATACCTTACACAACTATCGGTGTTCAAAGAATTTTGTTTTTAAACACAGGGCCAGGGCAAGTGACTTTTAAAAAAACCCACAAACTGTGACTCAAATTCCACTAGCCCTGACTCCAATTTCATGTCCCAGATTTGGCCCTATTTTTTACTATTATTTTTGAGATGATGTTGAAAAGATAAAAAAATGGCCACTCAAAATATTTAACATAAAGCAATGTTTTCCTCCAGGTCCTGATGTCAACCATTGTCTAATCTCACCAGTGCTCACAGAATTTTTCAGACACAGGCCCAGGTCAAGTCTCTTCAACAAAACAAAATCACTTGCCCTGACTTAATATCTACTTGCCAGTGAAGGCCATATGTTTTTACTATTATTTTAGCACACCCACCCTGTCCAGAAAAATTAAATGGTCAGTCCCTTGTACATGTACTTGTGATATTGGTGACTGAACCCTCATTCACATTCTGCTGAAGAAGGACTCATAACCAATGAGGTTTCCAACATTTTGACTATTTCTGCGTACTTATGTTGTAAATTTGGAATAATTGTGGCATACAACTCTGTTCCTATGATTTCTGACTATATGCCTTCAGGTCTATGTACAGTCTGTATTTCATCATGATCTGTATGTAAGGATAAGTATTCGGGGGCCTTGGAGTAATTTCATTTTCTGAATGCTGCAAAAATCTTTATGTTTCTTGATCAAAGTTGAAAATAGAAATCAAGTTGGAGAGGCATTGATCTTTTTATTAAAATATATCAATTTAATTTGCTCATTCTGGTCAGACAGGGGTATTATAATTAGTGTTTGTAAAGAAAATTAAAAAGGCCTTAAACTATTCAGTAATAAATGGAAACATCTGCAAAAATCTACATACACAAATGCATTGTGAAATGTGGTGAGAGAAAAATAAATGTATAGTCATAATGGTACATTAAATATCCAGTGACTATGTTTATAGACATGGACATTTTATCCTTAAGCTAAGTCATTTTAAACCAGGAAAAGATAATGTACCAACATAATAATCACTATTCCATTTAAGATATTCAGTTCGTTCAAAATTTACAAGTAAGCTGTAGCCGAATTTTGGACAACATTGAAGTAATGAAAAGTAGTGCACCTCTCTTGGCAAATAAATGATGGGACTAGTGTTTCCAGTATATATAACTTGAAAGACATCGCAATTAAGTTTCTGAAAAAGTGAGGTTTGTAAATCTCATTGGATTCACACTTTCTGTATTTGGTCTTGGGTCTATTACTTCAAAGACGCCGTCTACAGCTGCAATATACAAGCAGTAGCCGTCGCTGCCTCATTTACATTATATACTAGCAAAAGCATATAACATGACAAAATTATAAATAGAAGATTTGACGAATTTAACAAATAAAACAATTTTTAAACCAGGATTTTTTAATTGTAAATAATTACTTTGAATAGAAAATCATTCCCCACCAAACGGGGTCAGGTTGTGGGGCAGAATGCTTATTAGGTTGAATATGTATGCACTCGTGACAAGTAGACACGTCACATATTTGATCGATTTTGCATTATGACCACTGAGTCACTGTCTGGGAATACAGGTAAGTACAAGGGGTGTGTGTGGGTGGGGCCAAATAAATTGGAATATGCAAAAAAATAAACATGGTGATTTGCAATGGTGAGGCATTGTATTTTCTTAAGTTTTCATAATTTATTAAATTTAATTTTACTCATACACTTTTATGTCCTTTTTGTCTTCAGAAAGTGATGTAGAAGAGTTTGGTGTTGAACCTCCTTTTCAGGGAAGGGAAGAATTTTGTAAGGATTTTATGAATGCATGGAAAACCAAGAGATTTTTAGTGTTTGGTGTATTTGGAATGAGAAATGTTGGCAAATCAAGAACGGTCAAGAAACACATAGATGATGTACAAACAATTCTACAACAAGAAAACAACCAGCTTAGCATGGTAAGATAATTAATGCTGACGTGAGGTTTCTTAAAACCAGTAAACAGCTTCATGAACAGATGTGTGCATTACTTGGTATTTTGCAAGATCATGGTTATAATGGGCAACAGACTGCGTGGTTTCAACAGATTGAGTCAGATATTAGACAATTTGGAGACCAGTTTTTTATTGTGGTTTTTTTTGACAATTGTGAAGATGTGATGGATTCAGAGCTTAAAGACATATTGCTGTCCGTTGTTGTTACCTTGGCCAAAATCAGACATAACGTCCATGTGTACACTTCATCCACAACACAGATTTTGTTTACACAAATACAAGTAGCATACTTTTATAAAACCTTGGAACCTATGAATGAATTAGAATCCAAGAAACTCCTCAGTGCTGTTGCAAAATATGTAAAGTTTGGTGAACACTTGGATAAGATTGTTGAATTTTGTGGTGGTCTTCCCCTGGCACTTCTAATGGTTGGTTCAGAGCTTGAAGCATATGAAGGAATGTTGAAGCCAGAAGAAATGGTGGAGTTGCTGACTGAGTGTCGTCTGCGCGCCCTCAGCAGAGAATCCTATACAAAAGAAGACAGGATAGGTAATTATAATTATGACAACAATGTCACTGCATTTCACTTTTATAAAGAAACTTCATGGGCCTAATAGTGCTTATAAAGGTACATTACTGCAGGATTCTACAATGGATTTTAAAGTTGCAGTCCAGGACTCCTTCTGTGACAAAGTTGGAGTCCCAGCCCTACAAATAGGAGTCCCAATAATGATACCTTTTCTCCATGCAGTAATTCAGAACATTATTCTTGTATTGTTGTGTCACCAATATAAAAAGTCGTCAGATTGCTAATACAGTAAAACCTCCCGAGAGACCACTGCTGACAGTCCACCTCTCTTGAGAGACAGGGATTTCCATGCACAGATTTATTGATTATATGGTGTGATTCCCTCTTAGGAGAGACCTGTCTTGAGAGACCATTATTTTTTGGCAGAAGGTGTTGTCTTTCAAGACAGGTTATACTGTGCTCATTCATTGTGAAATATTTAGTACTATAATAAAATAATAAAAATGAAAGGCAATTTAGAACAGTGATTGTTTGTGATGTTACAACTATAACAATGCTCAATGGTTTTACATTGCCATTATCGAATTTTGTGTGCAGCTAGAAGTAACCAAGGAAGAGATTACAGTTTCTTTTACATGTATATATTATTTAATTAGCTTAATTCCATTTCAAATCAATAAATGTGTCAAGACACTGGAAGAACAAACAAATGAACAATTTCAGGTTTAGGGTCAAAATTCTTAAGTTCTGGACCTTTCTCCATCCCCATCATCAATTTCATTACATTTTCCTGTTTTAAACATCCACGGCCCTTCGTCTTGATACGATTATGTGACAAGAAATCTTGTTCACAAGCCACTGATGTTATAGGTGAAACCAGCAACACTACAGCTAAAACAGGCTTATCTGCATCGTTGCGCTTGGCACCAAAGAAATTATGTAACATTGCCATTGGGAAAGTACAAGTGATAACGAAAGTACATGCCACTAAGAAACAGCTGATGTATGATGGTTTATCACGATTAACATGGGAGTGTGTAATCCTACGCAAACAAAACAAGTCCCAGAAACTTGGCACTTTTTCTCTAAATACGGTATAGGATAAAATGCAAGTTTTCCAAACACCTCAGAAGGATTAAAAATACGATGGATTATAACTGTACTGAGTGGTGCTTATCAAAGCGAGGTGTCAGACATGCATGTAAAATTAGTCGTTTGATCAAAGTGGTCATTAGACACAGATAATTGATTAACAGGTGTCTTAATGTCCTTTTCTGCTAAGGTCTGGCCTATGCGGCTTTACCTAATCTCGTTACAATCACTTGAATTCTGTTTGATAGCCCACACGCTACATGAATGATACTTGCTTTGTAGAAATGGATCAAATAATAGAGAAATTAGCTGCCAAAAAATCTTAAATACTGAGGTCTCTGCTATTGGAATGTTCATGCATCCAAAATTAATAGTACGTGTATTTTACATGAATTGTGGCATCCCAGAAAACCCTGCACTAGTACATGTATATTGCTTTGTCTAATATGATATACTGATCAGTGGCTGCACTACAGAGGCATCACTGGAGAATTGATCAGTACACTTTGTGTGCAATATATCCCTTCATTCTTTTGGACTAGCGATTTACTGAATAATCTTATGTGCCCTGTGATGTTTAGTTTAGATAGTTTAGGGTAATTTACTGTAATTATTGTGCTTAATTTTCAGGTGACATATATAAAGAGTTCATATTAAGATTGTCAGAAGTATTCCAACACCGGCTGGCCACCATGGCATACATTCCAGGGACATTTACTGACAAGCAAGCCAAGGAGATGCTAGGTAATAAACCTGTTGATAGTAAAGTATGGCAGGTATCCTGACACCTTAATCATGACCAATTTAGTAAAATATAGCAGGTATCGAAACACCTTAATCATGACAAATTTAGTAAAGTATAGCAGGTATCCTGACACATTAATCATGACCAATATAATAAATTACAGCAGGTATCGAAACACCTTAATCATGACCAATTTAGTAAATTACAGCAGGTATCGAAACACCTTAATCATGACCAATTTAATAAATTACAGCAGGTATCGAAACACCTTAATCATGACCAATTTAGTAAAGTATAGCAGGTATCCTGACACCTTAATCATGACCAATATATTGTTTATTACACAGTGTTGTTGTCATCAGCTGCGAATTGCTGCAGCCAAGGACATGAACATTTTACAACCAAATGACAGAGACAGAAATAAATACCAAATGTAAATTGATAGATGATAGTTTAAAACAGAAGACGACTGTAATTACTTTATGAAATATTTGCGTGTTTTGTTTTAAATAGGTGGGTATCGTGTGATAATCCCATTGCATGCTTGCGTACTCTCATATAATGTTATGCAACTCTACCTACACTGCACAAGATAGACATGTAAATACTTTGGATGTAGTCAACAGGTTTAAGAGTTTGATTGAACCGCTTAGAGGGGAGTTGGAGAGGGGAGATACTTTCACGATGTGTACAAGTTTTATCTCTCTGAAACATTCCCCATTGCTGAGTTATCCAGGTATAACAGTTTTAAAGGGCACAGACATTTTCATATCATATGACATTCCATCATTATAATACTACATCACCCAGCACTCAGTACTATATAAACTATTTGTGCACATTTTACTGTAACATTAATGTACTTTATTTGCACAAGTATTTAGGTTAACAGTGCATTGCTGTGAAAAAATATTTTGG
The DNA here is from genome assembly GCA_029931535.1 of Margaritifera margaritifera. Classification (NCBI taxonomy): domain Eukaryota; kingdom Metazoa; phylum Mollusca; class Bivalvia; order Unionida; family Margaritiferidae; genus Margaritifera; species Margaritifera margaritifera. The sequence goes on from JAQPZY010000180.1 coordinate 21,335, forward strand.
TAATCGGGTAACGTAAAGTTTCATTATTTTTATAGTTTAGGCCTTTCCTATATGATTTGATCAGATTAATTCCTTTTATTCTTCATTCTGATTTTTATTTCCTCAAGTATTCATTTCAGGGTTCAAAATGTTATTTATTTAACTATTTTCATCAAATGGTCTTCAAAGACATTGTTTTATTTAATCATCGTCCTAGAATAAGTCATACTATTTAGCTCATCTCTGCGAGGTAGGGGTACTACTCCTGTAGTTGGCACTGGGATCCACACAGATAAAAGCGCATACATATGTACACCCTCCCTATGTCAACAATTCTTTCTTCCTACATATGAGGCAGCAGTTTGGAACGGGTTTCATAGCAACTGCCTCCAGGGGAGGCAGCTGAAGGGGCTAAAATTATACATGTACATTGGTTGTACATTCTTGGTTAAGTTTTTGGGCTTAACTATGGTTTTTTCTAGCACACTGTATAAATACTGTTCTACCTGGAATCATGAAACTTGGCATCTTAAGGAGTACTACACCTTCATCATAAAAAATGTAGGTCACTGACCTAAATTTCATGCTTCACTGACCTTGGTTTTTCAAGCTCTGTTCATGATAGAATCACAAACTGTATGATTGTATGTCTCTTTTTTAATACTGTACATGTACCACAAAGGAATGTCACTGTGACCTACATTTCACTGGCTTGGGTTAAGTTTTTGCACTTGAGCTCATGACAAGCAAGTTTTTTTTGCACCCTGTATATGTACTGTTATACCTAGATTCATGAAAGTTGGTGAGGGGATGTATTACACCTGTATCACAAAAATTGGTCCCTGTGACCTGTATTTCTTGCATCACTGAATTTAGTAAAAGTTTGTATTTTCGCGTTAATTTTCAATCTATGTCCAGGCTAGAATTATCAAACTATATGATTTAATGCATCTATATTAGTAACTTTACCACAAAAGAATATCACTATGACCTACAATTCACATTTTACTGCCATAGGTTATGTTTTTGCATTTAGCTCATGACCAGCTGGGTTTTAGCACCCTGTATATATGTACTGTTATGTCTAGATTCATGAAACTTGGTGATGGAATGCATCTTGATGAGTAGTATACTCTCATCACAAAAGTAGGTCACTGTGACCCATATTTCATGCTTCACTGACTTTGGTTAAATTGTGTTTTAGGTTTATTTCTCAAAATCTGTTTATGCTACAATCATCAAAACTGGATGATTGTATGCATCTCTGTTAGTACCTTACCCGTACCATAAAAGAATGTCACTGTAACCTACATTTCACGTTTTATTGGCTTAGGTTACGTTTTGGGGTTTAGCTTGAAGCTAACTAGGTTTTTAGCACCCTTTATACATACTTTTATACCATGATTTAGGAGTGAAACGATACACCTGTGCCGCGTATCGATATGATTCACGATACACAGCCTACGATACGATACATTATCGATACACATATCAACTTGATGGTCTTTTCATCTTTCGAAGGTTTGTCAGTGGTTGGGTGGTGCCGTTTTATGTATTGTATTTCCAGTATGCAGATTACAGACAGACATAGACTTATCATCTTTTCATGTGTCATTCTCATCCTTGACAAGATAACAAATATATTTCCAAACATACTCCCTGTTAGTTGTCAGTGATTTTAATTCACCTTTTAGGCCATTTCAGACTGCTCCATTTGATCAGATGCACGACTCCTATTGTTCACCACGCCGTTCGTTTTGCCCTGTATGAACGCTTTAAAAACATCTTATTTCATGTCTTCATTTAAATTTGGAAGGCTATAATTTAATGTAACATATTCATTGCGCGAAACACCAAAAGTGTAGCCTTCAGATTCAATCCAAGTAGACAAGATACGAAGCAACAGAGAAGCTTCATGTAAAAGTGGTTATTAAATGATCAGTAAAGTATTTAAATCATACACGAAGAACAAGTCTGGAAAGTCTCCTTCACGTTGATATATGTTATCAGTGGCTGAACATGTTGACCAGATGAAATAATTAGCATGGAATAGACTGGGTAGCAGATTTCAAACCACGTTAGTTAGTCACCTTGTGCTAATTTGTAGAAGGCAAGTGGGTGTTGTCAATAGTTTTTATAAAAAAATCTGACAGAAATAAGTGTTTATGCCTGCGACAGCTGTCTCAGATGAATTCTCAACTTATGAAATAAAAATGCAAAATACCGTATGTAATATGAAATTCCAACACTTAAAAATGTCCAGTAGAGTTGCAGTTAGAAAATAATAGTAGAATTGCACTACCGTATATACTTGCATATAAGCTGAATATTTTAGAAAAAAATAAAAGCCTGGAAGAAGGGGGGTCGGATTATCCACGGGACAACGGCGAAACTTGAACATTTTTAAGTTTTCTTGTTGACTACCGGTATATATTGGAGGAGACTGCATGGATAGATATATAGATAGTTAGGAATAATAAAGACAAAACCAGTGTAAAATACAATTAGGTATATTATTGTGTGGAATATGTCACAAATAAATTGACAACTTACATCTTCATGTCATAAAACTCCATATAAATCTATAATGATTGACATTTTAAATCTATTGATATGATAAATCCATGAATTCTATCATAGGTCACATACCAGCATACAAATGGCAGCCCATAATGATCCAATTCACAATATCCCATAATATGTTAATTCCACATGTCTCACAAATAAACAATGAAAGTCAAGTCCATACTTTTGTGATTCACAGTTGTCTATAAAGGTCACTGTCTAATATCATCTGCTACAAAGAACAAGAATTTATCCATATGGTCTGAGTGAAAAATTATAGTGCTGAAATCCGCCATCGTCGTCTAGTCATCGTAAATATAGTCTGACTCCGATTCCTCGTCTTTACTGTTATATGCAGGTGCATATGTGGAGACTGAGCTTGAGCTCTGTACGTGACACGTCGATCATACCGTCTGTGAAATCTATTAAAGGATACAACTGAACAGGTGTCAATTGTGTGGCACGATCACAGGGAGTTCAAATAACCACCTTCTGTTTCTTGGCACTGAACAAGTATCAAATACGCGGCTCGATCAGAGAGTTGTAATGTGGGAAAACAAAGAGGGTGCTAAGGGATTAAGGTCCAACACGTATTTGTTAGATGTGTAGGACTCTACTTGGCACTAACAAGTATCAAATTCACAGCTCGATCGAAAGGATTGTCATCTAGAAAACAAAGGCAGGCATTAGATCTGTCTGATGGAAAAAGAAAATATAAATCAAATCAAAACTTTTATTGCATCAAACACAGTGTTAATACAGCAAAACACAAAATATAATACAAATACAGGTTGTTCAGACTTGCACGAAAATGTAAGCCATATACTTACTAGTAAACACCCATGGTAAATAACACTGACAGACACTTTACTTTGCAGTGGATAATATTTAATTTACTGGTAATATTTCATGGGTCGGCTTATGCGAGGTTCATGAACTTTTTAATACTTTTACCTATTGAATTGGGGGGGGGGCGGCTTATTCGTGAATGGGATTATATGTGAGTATATATGGTACATTTAAAAAAAATTCTAACAACAGATTTTCCGAAGAAAAGTGTAAACCTTTCAGTCAGCTGGTTGATATTGAATTGTGTCAGAAAGCATGTGAAATGAATGAACGTTTCATGCATGCATAAGTAAATTTGGAAGTATATTAGGCAGCATGACAATTAAATGATTACTTCTATTGTGTGAGGAAATGTCTTTCATGTATTCCTGATAAATAATTATTTTGAATATGTTAAAAACAATTCTTGCCAGTTTGCACTATGTACATTGCACTATGTACATGGGGTGTTTCTGGCTGCGATTAACTTGTAATGGTTCAGTCAATGTATTACAGGTAACCGATTAAGGAATTTACTAACCATTTCAGCCCTAATTAAAACCTTACATCCTCCTCACAGTTTGTTACATCACTTGGGTAGAATAACACCACTGGCACAGTGCTCTAGTGGTAAAATGCCATTAGTGGAGAAAAATGTAAGCTTTGGTAACTAAATCACACTGAATTTAGACAGCATTTGCTGTGATCTTTTCTTCACACTGGTTTTAGTGCAAAATGGGAAAATGTAAGGAATTCCTTACTTGCAGCATCGGAGCACAGGGCTGATGACATTACAGGTGGCACATGGCAGACATCATAATATATCGATTATCCATCACAATGAAAAGATCTGAACTGCCATATGTGGTCTAGTTATTCTGAACCTTGATTGTGAATGTACATGTGTACTAATGTGTGGAGATGATGTACGGTGTACTAAGATTTAGATGACCCAGGGGTCAAAACAACCTTATGGCAGTGATAAATTCTGAAAGAATATGAACTGTGAGCTGCATGAACAATATAAAATAAACATTCTCTGTATAAAACTGAGCATACTATATAGAGACAACAAATGAAAGCAACGAATTTAAACGGTCATACCTCATATCTGACTGCAGTTGGGATCCATTTTTCCCCATAAAAATGAAACATATATAAATCAATTACCCTCTGGTGAATGTCTTAATACTCATCATGCTGTTGAGGTTTCATTTTGAGGCGAGGAAATGGTTCTGAACTGCAGTGTGGTACGATTGTTTACATTTGTTGCTTTCGTTCCTTGTCTCTCATTATTATAAAGTATACTTGCTTTTAAGTGAAAATTGTTTATTTGAGGTATCTAATGATTGCATTTGATTGTGGTGACATCAATGTCCTGTGAGCCAGATTTAAACACCTGTTTCCCTCACAGAAGGTATGCTGGCATCAAGACACATGCAGTTAGTAATAGATTTTTAGCTAATCCAGCTGTTAAAGGTTAAGTCAGCTTCTGTTAAATCCATCATGTTTTGTGAATCATGCACCTATCAACAATTGCTAATTAAACTTCTCAAAATCCACTGAGGTAGTTTTGACCAACTTTGTCAGAGGGCGTCCTGGTACATATGGCTCTCAAATACAAATAATACTGATATGTCATTAGATACTGCTACCATTACTAAAATGATTAAACAAACTAAATGGCTTCTTCTAAAAAACCACTGAACACAATTTGATTCAATTTCAAGTTTGTGCAAATGATGCCAAAGAGATCTTCACATATGGCTACCATTAAAAAGAAAATAGAAAAACCCATCCATCGTCTGTCAACAATTGTTAATTTCCACTCTGTAAACTCCACCTGACCAATTTCAGCTAAACTTGGCTCTGAACTTCTTGGCATAAAGTCCTTTCAGTTTATACAAAAGATGCAGATCTGCCATCAAAAATGGCAGCATTACTAAAAATAGAAAAATATTTAAATGGCTCCTTATCCAGAACTGCTGTACAGAATTTGATCTAATTTGAGAGAAAACATCATAGCATAAGACCTTTCAAATTAAAACAAAAATGATTCAGATCTGCATCAAATATGGATATTAATATAAAAACCAGACAAACCATTAAATGACTCCTTTCCTAAAAATGCTAAATAGAATTTGACCAAACATGACATAAAATATCTTGTCATGAAGACCCATCAAGTTAGAGTAAAATGATGCCAATCAGCCTTAAAATGTGGCCACTGTTGCTAAAAATAGAAACAACTTTAATCAAATTCTCCAAAACCACTGTATAGAATATAACCAAGCTTGATTGAAAAACATTTTGTCATGAAAACCTTTAAAAAATGTTTTTACAAATGAATGCGATCAGCCATCAAATGTACTTATGGGGTCTTTTCTCGAACTTAACATTTGGCTGGAGGTGGGGGTGGGAATTCCCATTTAAATTAAAAAATGGGGAAATATTCTGAATATAGGTTGAATTTATTGAAGAAATAAACATAGTACTTGAAGATATGATGTGCAAAATTTGCAGATTTTTTTTCTTCTTTTTTCTGTGCAATATTTGAGACATTAGTGTAAATCTCACAATTGTGTGTTCTAGAATAGACCCTAGACTTTTTCTTAAAAACTGCTTTAACGAATTTGACCAAATTTGACAAAAAGCATCCTGACTTAGAAGGCTTTCAAGCTTGTAAACTGATGCTGGTCCGCCATCAAATATGGGTACCTTTAATAAGAATAGACAGAACTTTAAAAGACTTTTTAAAAAAATCACCCTTCAGAATTTGACCAAATTTAACACAAGGCATCATGATATTGAGGGCTTTTAAGTTTATACAAGTGATGTCCATCTACAATCAAATGTGGCTACTGTTGCTTAAAGTAGAAAGACATTTAAACTACATCTTCTGAAAAACTACTGAACATAATTTTACTAAACTTTGCAGAAAACATCCTAACATAAACTAAGTGCTTTCAAATTTATACAAATGATGCCTATGCCATCAAATGTGGCTGCTATTACTAAAAATTGAAAAAAACTTTGATAACTTTTTTAAGAAAAATGCTTAGAAGACTTTGATCAAATTTGACATAAAGTATTATAGCTTAAACATTTATACAAATGATATTTTTCCACCATCAAATATGGCTGCTTCTACTAAACTTAGAAACGAAAATATTTACACAACTGTATCTTGAAAACCCCATGAACAGAATATGACCAACATTGATACAAAGCATCCAGCCATAGGGGCCTTTCAATATAAGGCAAATGATGCTAATGAGCCATTAGATAAAGATACAAAACTTAAGATGCATTAAAACAACTGTTTTCATAACATATGCAAACAACATCATTAGAAGAAATTTCAACAGAAAGTATCCCACTTACCCAGATGTCTTGGTCAACTGCTTTTGCATTGGGTTTTAGACAGATGTCAGCCAGGTAAATGATCTTTGACCCACTTAGTACTCTTGTTTTAAAGGAAGTTTTGAATAAAAATGGGGGTGGGGGTAGCTGCTTTTTTAATGGCATGTGAAGGCAACTAAAAACATATTTCACATACAAAGTTACCCTCACATGTTAAACATGTGTGACATTGACAAATGTCCAGGTCATTGAGACCCATTGATTAATAATTTCTAAAGTTTGTGTACACAAGCTTCTTTTTCTTTATTGCATTTCCCTTGTTAATGCAAACATACATCATCATTGTCTGCCATTTGCTACAGGATTTTGTGTGAATGTCCTAATAGCAGTGCCAGTGGACACAACTAAATGAATTTTTTTTTCAGTTCATACAAGTGTTAAAAAGAAACTCTGAAGGGCCTGGGCAGTTAGATTACTGGAAATCATGATGATTAAAGAAAAATGTTATTATTTGCATATGTATACGAATGACATCTTTTGCATATTTGTCACTTTATGTGATTAACATTTGTTGAACATGTGGGTGGGAACGTTTATGTCTTAAATGTGAAACCTGTGTGGAAACTTTGACTGTGCAGTTAAGATTGTGCTTGGTCAATATTGTTATGATTGAGCAAGCAAGAATAGTACAGCAAAACCCTGCTATAATGTGCTTCAATATAATACAAATTTGGATATAACACTGTCATGGCATGGCTTGCAAAACTTTACTATAATTTTACCATTTTCTTGAATTACTACGAAGTTTTAGTGCAGGAGTAAACAAGTTTGATTTATGACTTTGGTAAGATATGAATATTATGATTGTGTCTTGAGCAAGCAAAAACAGTATAATAATATTATACTGTTTTTGCTTGCTCAAGACACAATCGTAATTTCTTATAGTGTTACATAGTATTTATCATAATAATAATAATTATAATAATACTTTATTTTCGGAGGGTGCAATTCGTTTAGCTAATCTCCCTTGAGGTCCTTGGGCATGCAATATTTTGTATGTACACAATATTTATGAAAGAAAAGATAGAATGCATTAATTGTGAGTTAATGTCACACAAATATACTATTTTAAAGGCCGTCTACCGCACATACGGTTTAGTAATTCAAATCTACCCCTTTTGAAAATTAAAAGAATAATAATTTAAAAAAAAACGAACATGGTATTTTTACCCGTTCCATCAACACATTAGAGAAACCAGCCAGAACCAGTCTACTGGGAACCAGAAACGTTCCACAAGTACAATGACCTTTGCAATGATGCGTGACAGAGCAATAGGATTAGAATTGTTAAAGAACAACTGACGTGTGTACACAACAAATTGTCCGCGTGGATTCTACCTTGTTCAGATTGTTGTGTTTGAGTGTTCTTTGTGGGCAGATTCAATAGGTTTACCTTTGGTCACATGAATCCAAAAGCTAGGAAAGAAAAATTGAAACGTACTGAATTCACCGTCTAATGCAACTCAAACCCAACGGTTGAGCCTTTAGGAGTCCATATAGGGTATTTTACGTACCCAGGCAATCAAAAAATACCTTACACAGTTAATTGATACATCTCTTGACATGAAGCCCATTAGCTTTTTGAAATCCAATGTATCTTTTCGCTTACAACGGGAGTATAAACTCTAACAAAATGAATAAATTCAGTTTTAAATAGTCACTTTCAATGTTGTTCACACTTTGCAGGTGAGACATACATAGATGAAAGTTTCAAAAACAATATGTATATATATATATATATATATATATATATATATATATATATATATATATATATATATATTGTTACGACTCTATGGTCTAAGAAAAATGTAACAGAAAGAAAGTGAAACCAACAAATCAAGTAAAAATCAACAAGCAATTTATTACTAGATAATTAAAATGAAAAAATCAAAAAGTCACTTACAGTAATGTGTTTTGAAATCCTAATAATCCAATAAGAATGATTGTTCTAATCACAAGTCCTAAATATAGAATGTTCCGAATTCACGGCTGTGTCCTTGAATGTTATGATGTGCTAATGGTCTCCAAAGTCCTGATGTACTAGAAATCTTGATGTGCTGATGTCAAAATGAAGTATTCCAAAATATCTGAATATAAGTTCACATAAATTCCAAAATCATCAATTAAAAATCCAAAATCCAAAAGTTTATGAGCACTGTTATAATCCAATGAATATTTAAAATAATTCCTCTCTTAGAATTTGGAATGAATTTTCACAACTGTAATAGCTCTTTACAAGACTGATGGTAATGTCAAAACTGAATAAATGTCCACCAAACATGGCATATATAAAGATTGGTCACATGACAGAATGTTCTAGAATGTGTGTCATCTTAATGGAATTTTACTTGTAAACAAAATCAACCTTGACCTTCAAATTGAGAAAACATATTGATCAAAACAACCTAATTCAAGGACACTAGTTAAACAAGTTTTTCCTCATAACATTAAGATTTAAGCAAATATTAAAGTGAAGAAACATTTATAATTTCCTAAAATATTTATAATATTATATAAACATCATACATAACAATATATATATATATATATTGCTCCATCTATGCATATAATGAGAGAGAGAGAGAGAGAGAGAGAGAGAGAGAGAGCAAGAAACAGAGAGATAGTTGATATTGGTTGTTGCTGTGATTTTCTATATCGCAATGGCGGACATTTACACTCAACCGTCCAAGGTTATTTCTTCTGAAACCTATTTTCCATTTTTCACAAGTTCATTACAAGTTTTGAATCAATATATTTTTCTTTATTATTCATGTCCATATTCTATCTTTAAGAACGAGTAGGAAAAAGAAAGCAAAGAAAATAAAAACAGTTCAGCAGCCTGAAACATTTTCGAAACATGTCACCACACACATACCCTATTAATATAAAATCATGTTATGAACAGAAACTTAACATATGCATACTGCAGTATCTTAGCGTTTGAATGAACAAATGAGCACATACCACTATCGTTTTCGGTGTTTTCATAAGACAAGCAATCGAACTTTGGCGCATATTATTGTTAATTAAGTAAAGAAATATATCAACTACATCAGTTTTTTTTTGTCTGTTCGAACAGAAAGTTCCTGAATTTGTTATTAAACATTGTAGAACGGTGTCGTATTAGTTTCCTCATCACGCCCAGAATCCAAGAGAGTCTATACAACTAAACTGACAAAACTGATAATAAACATGCTAAGACAATTTTTGTAAAAAGGCAACATAAAAGAAGCAGAAATAATAAGTGAACAAATGTACAGCTAAATACAAAATAAATAAATACATCTTTCTGATATTAACTGACATATAATAATTTAGTAAAACGGTTTTAGCGAATGTCCTTAATCTATAAACTTGTGCAATTCAAATGTTTTTGAAATAGAAAAAGTAATTGTTCTCTTTTCAGAATTAACTGTTTTGTCTCTATGAAAAATTATCAGATATAAATGGGCTATTTAGTTCTCAACATTCTCTCAAGGGCAAGTTTAGCAAATGTAATTATTTCATACTCAGCAAAAATAGTGGTCATGTCAAATCATAGTTTACAATAGCACAAGTACAAATTGAATGCTTTATTAGTCACAGGCTACTGGGTAATGAAAAGAAAAGATACCAAAACCCGACAGTGAAACTTTTACAAAACCGGAAACTTTCTTCTCCGCTCGTCGTTGTAAACAAAACAATAACAGCAGCAACAACAGAAATAATAATAATAATAATAATAATAATAAAAACAATTATACAAATTGAAGCACTTCTTTAAACAATATAATTAAATTATTGCATGCGTTCACCCCTTATCATGTATCTTCTAGCCATAAGATGAATATAAATGACAAAAGGATGTGCAAACCACGTTAGATGTTCATCTGGCATCAAAAGTATCCGAGTGATATCAGTGACCTTGTCCTTTTGGCCCAACAGTCTACATAGTTTCAAAAAGTCGGGATACGTACCTATTCGATTGTTAATCCTTCATTGTTAATGTAATTGATAAAACCTACCTGCATATGACTAAATGCGGGTACGGTTGACCTTGAACCTTGAATTACAAAATCATGACATGATTTCCAGGTGTATAAAGTCCTCATACTGAAGGTTTTCCAGGTGTACAAAGCCCTACATACTGAAGATATACGACACATGAAAATAAGTTGTCAAATGTTGTAAGTATATCAGAAATTCGGGTTTTTTACCTTGTGTCTTTACGAATTATTGACGAGCTGACTCTTTCGTAGGAGGACCTGCTTTTACACACATCCGTTGACCTTAAAAGGACACTCTTCGTTAAACGTTTTCTTTATAGACATATAAAAGGAAGCAAGTTAAAAAGCAATAAAACAAACAAGCTTCATACCAAGTATGATACTGGTTTAGGATTGAAGGTGCATCACACAAATCAAGTACATGCAGCAAGTCTTCAATGCTGTGTTTTGGCGCTGTTCTAACCATGAACATGTTTCACTTTGATCGCTGGTCGACAATTTTTAGCGACTTGTTGGTGGTCGTGTGACGTCAACGTTCCGACCAAAGTGTAACCTGGCCTCGCAGTCAAAACAGTCTGACACAAAATTTCAATTCTGACGAAAACTGAAATATTGTGATATTGCATAACTTTGCTCCAAGATAGCCTACAATCAGGAAATTTTCGGCATGAACTAAGTATGACTTTTAAGTTTAGAGTGCTTAGTCTTAGTTTAATTTTTGTGCACAACAGTTTCGTGACTACTGGTGACGTCTCACAATCGTGGAAATGGTTGAATAATGACTAAACAGTATAACAACGCAGATGGATGTGAATGCAAATTATGGGTAATTTATATTAATGTACTCAACACAACACAAGTATGGTCATTCCTATGAAATTGTTTTTCAGACAAAATGCCAAAACTTAAAAACTATAATCCGATCAACGACGTACATTTATATTTTGTTAAAATGGGACCTTTCTGAGAAGTTGGCGGCAGTCGTCCTGGACAAACTTTGTCACTGATACTTTTCTATCAGATTACAAATAAAAAATTATCTTCGAAAATCGTGCATAAAAATGTGCTGTGACACTAATGGCAGCATAATTACGATTATTCAGTGGATGTGAGCTTCACGCAATCGCATAACTTATTTGTCGAAATTGTAGACAAACTGCAAATCACAATATTGGAAAGATGAGGGGCGGATATGGAATTTTTCTCGCTTTACTTTCCCCCAAAATCTGAACGGTTATTGTGATGATGATGATGATGATGATGATGATGATTATTATTATTAAGAATTTTATATGAAGATAAGCAGGTGTTTCCTGTTCAAATTTTGACGGAGTAAGAGTTTGAAGAAATATCATTTATTAAAATATTATAAACTACAAAAGGTTGCATTTGTTGTCATATACGTCAGCAGCCTTCCACCCCCACCCCGGTCTCCATCTCTCAAATTCTTTAACACACCACTGACATCCATGACGTCACCTGTGCCTCTTTGACTTTTGTTTGATAATACTTGTTCAATATTTGTTTTCTTGTTATATTTACCCTATCTAGTACTGATGCTGTCAGTGAATTGCGCGCAGACTATCAGCAATCAATGTCAGCAGTATAGCTATGACCAAGATCACGGTTAGAATATATCCAAAAACTTTCTCTACAAAAACCAGAGATACCCCAAAAATTAAACATGACAGGTAAGACGCCAAAATTATGGGTAGCAGGACACTGATGAGATAGAGGGCTGGTCGACGCTCCATTATAAGAACAAAATCTAGCTGAGTGAAGTACACTACTGTCCCATCAGATTTGGTTTTCGGGAGTTCCTTTTATTTAACTTTAGTGCCGGAAATAATCCATTCACCATTAATCCTGGAGAAGAACAAAATAAATAACACATACAAATAGCCTACATGTTTCATTGTTGCCTGTCCGGGACCACATCTGTTCATCGTTCCACACATGTATAGTAACTGGTGAATTTAAATGCAGTTAAGCACTGAAGACCTTTTAATATAGTGATTGAAGCAAAATACCGTGCACCGAATCATACTCCATGTAAATTGATGACCCATGAAATACAAGCAAATACGCTTTATACCAATGATACAGTAATTGAACCCTCAGTAAGACAGGTCTGCTATTCGACAAGGTGGTTCCACTGGTCACTTTCACTACACATTGGGAAGTGGGATCATTTATTGGTAATACCCGAAAGTCGAAAAGTTTTTGAAGAAATCATAAACTGAATATTTTTGTGTACACATCCTAATACAGGATTACTATAGGATTCACTGAAACTTATTCTACCATGTCTTTATTAAGCACACTTATTACGGGTGTAATAATGCATGTTAATTTAGCACATATAATTTTCTACCTTGGACAGTGACGTCAGGAATTAAAATGTCGCTCTCCAGATGTGAGTTGTTTTCATTCTCCTCGCAAAAGATTGTGGGTCGTTAGTCCTCTCTCACTCACCTCAGCCACCAGTTACATTTTGGGCGCATGTTGTGCCAACCTTCCCGAGTTGGTCATCATCACCGACGTTTAATGCTCATAAAATAACATGCTTTACAATCAAAACATGCCAAAGATTGAAAGTAGCATCTGTGTAAGAAGTTGGGGAGAAATCCAAAAATTCTGAGAAGAAAAAACGTCGTCAGCGGTAGAGTACTTTGAGAAAATTATTCTGCAGGTTTACAACTAGTGTAGTTCATAACCGGTTGCAGAGCTGAAAGGAAGGGTACCCACTCACGCGTCTGTGAGGAGAGTTAAGTTTTTCGAGACATAAATCACTATTATTTGTCCGTTATTTCACTAAAACCGTCACTTTCGATGCGGTGAAAAACAGTTTTGACAGTAAGAAACGCGTCATTGTACTTAATGAATCTCTACATGAACACTGAATGTTTAAAGACAAGGATCCGTTATAATAAGTTTTGAAACATTTTGTAAATATGGGATATTGTCAGTAAGGGAAATTTTAAGTCTTAAACTTAATAATTTCTATAAGAATAATGATCGAGGTTTCATATCAGTCGAATTAGGGTAGCAGACTACACTATCATTCGATTTGTATTCAACAAAATCGATTTTAGAAAGAACATCATATGGACTACACAATTGATTATATGTATTTATTTGTCCATAATATTTAATTTATATCATCGATTGTGTTATACATAAATCAAACGATCTGGGAGCCACTGTGAGGATTCACCTCCTGACAACAGGACGTAAAAACTGTTTTAATAAGAGTGGGCACGGGTATGTGACGCGGTAAAGACCACCTTTCTTCAATATTGCCTGTCCCCAATGACCCAAAATTTTCAAACTGAAGCGCTCAATAGACTTTCCTGAAGTTCTCTGGCAAGCACAGATTCACTTGGACCCCAACTCCGAACACAATTGAGTTCAGATCTGGGTGCTTGCAGTTCTATAAGTTTTTAATTTAGGGCTTGGCCTGGTCAGTGCCAAAACAACTGTCCTCTTATGACCGGTGAGTCCCGAAAACTCCGCTGTTTATAACCAGGCAGAATGCATACCAGCCGTACGGTAGGTTAGCACTCCTACCCCCACCCCTCCTTCAGGACAAAATAGACGGCCCTTCTTTCAAGAAAGGGGCCTAATACGAGAAGAACGACTGCATATGTGGTGTTTTCGTGATATAATCCGGACTTGTTAGTTGCCTCTCTTACAAGGACCGCCAAACTGCTTTCCAGGTGACGTCATTACCAACGCTACTGCTTGCACAAAACGTTTGACTCCAGGGTCTGCCTCGTTTTGAAATATAATTTCTGTTTTCTATGGTGATGAATTATGGACGAAAGGCCCAATACATTTGTTATGCCAGCGCTATATGTGGTAGTTTAATCATACAAGTTTCTACTTAATCCGTTACTTTTGGCAAATTTGAAAACAAGGTTAAACCGAGAAAAGAAGCCTTTCTATAAGTTCTAGTAGATTTCAACTTGTCGTGGCAGCGGCGTTATCTGCGCGGTACCAGTGTGTAACCAGCTGTGATGAATATGAAAAAAAGCAGTAAATGACTCTGTCTTTTCACTGAAGTCCCAGGAGGGTTTTCGTACTGTTTATTATGAGGTTAATTATTTTATCTACTCAGTGTAACAGTTCAAAACATGTTTTAGAAAGTATTTCACGCACAGCTAAAAAAGCAAAATGAATGATGGCTACTACAAACCATTCTGTTTATAGTGTATAAAACAAATATTTTAAATATGTGCGAACTGTTTTGAAACTGCGCATTGAGATGGTATGCCTGTTGTTCGATCCCTGAATGCTTATCAGTTTATTGCATTGATAAAATTATCTTTGCTTGCTAACAACTGCGTAAGGTATCAGTCAATTAAAATGTTGGAAGAGTGATTTCCCTTGTAAAGACTAATTTATATCAGATTACAAAAATATCTGTACCTTAATAATTACGAAATCCAGTCTCTATTGCGGGAGTTATTTTTTACTTGATTCACCCTGAGTACTCTTTCATTTAATAGACTGGGTAGTGCAACATTAGTATTTTGGTAAGTATAGTTTGAGTTCGTGACTTACTGTGTAATGGTAATTGCGCATTTTGTTTTTAACAGACTGAACACTCGAAAATTACATGTTGGAGAAGGCATACTTTATCCTACATGTGAATTACCGTCTAAGGTTTAATTACGCATTTTGTGAGCAGGTTTAGCAACAACATGAAATGTAAGTAAGTACTTGCCACTTAATTACGAAACTGAAGAGATAACATATAAGGGACAAGTCTTGATTAGGAACATAATACAGTCAAACACATTCCGGCATTGGTTGCACGTGTAAAATAAACTAAAGGCTATTATCCCCTCCCCACAACAAATGATTTAATAGTCATTCAGCTATATAATTGCGTCTATTGCAAGCCTGAGCAAAACCTGACGATTTGTCATCAGAACCTGCTTGTTGATTCGGCAAACCACACATTTGAAATAAAATTCAGATCGCTATATTTTAACAATCTACATAAATGTGTTGAATTATTTAAAGAGTAACCCGTCAATATTAACTCCAGGAAGTTATTTAAGGACATAATAGGGTGAAAACTTCAGAAACGGTAACTAAATCTGTGACATATTTTTCACCTCATCCGAATGAGAGATCGCCCCAAAATATTCGGATATAAAAATTATCGAATAGCTAAAATACAGCATTTATGTAAGCATTCAATTTATGTTATGGTTTGGATAAGATGATTTGAAATGCCAGCTATTCGATTAATCAGCCAGAGATTCAAGCTATTGCTATTACCAACCTTTGACTTGCTTCTAATTTGACACCCACTATCTCCACTAGCCCTTCTCCTCCTCCATCCCCTCCCGTCCTTTCCTCCACCTCTCCAACCCAGGGGAAAGGCGTGGTGGGGGCTACATCCAGGATCTGAAAGGTTCTTGGTTTTCGTTAATTCATCCTTTGGAAAGGGCATACCATATGTTATCATGCTTTGAATCAATCGATGCAGAAGAGCAGATATTGGTATACATTATTATTATCATACCTAGCATACATTCCAGCAAGATCACTCACATATATTTCCTCTCGACTGTTGTTTGTTTATTGATGTATATTATTTCATCCCCTCACGAAGAGCTTGATTAGCTCCAAACCTTGCACAACTGTATTTGTTAATTGTGCTATTACCAATTTATTATTTCAATATAAATCTCTCTCTTTCTCTCTCTCTCTCTCTCTCTCTATATATATATACTATATATATATATATATATATATATATATATATATATATATATATATATATATATATATATATATATATATATAAGCATGAATGCAACCTATTGGGGATATGATATCAAAAGTTGCAAACCCTCCGGGGACCATATCCGCCAGAGGTACATATACACCGTCCACTCTAAAAGTCAGATCCAATTCGTCACGATCTTTCGCTCAGATTTTTAGAACTGATGTTGTTAACAAGAAGCACTTTTCATACGATGGTGAAATACAGGACATTTCCGAGGCAGGTATTTCTGTACCGATTGTTTTTGATCATATTTGTTCTCTGTATATATCTCGACGGTTTAGAATACATAATCTTTAGGGTACACTGGCATTTGTGCATATTTATAACAGAAAAGTGCAATATCGCGTCCAAATTTTGAGGATTACTAATTTAAACTGCAAAGTTATTTTGTGCGGAAGACATGAGGCATCATTATGCAGTATTGGAATTACTGGAGATATCAATTTTCTGGATATGAATTTATACAGGCCTTCATCGGCTTACCTTTCAAATAGCCTGGTACCCTGACCTCCCATGATGCTCCACACAAGCACGCACCCTTGAATGGTCAGTATTGGTTTAGAAATTCAAGATGGCGGAGGTACAACAAAAATGGCATTGGCAATTAAGAAATCGCATTAAATCCGTTATTTCCAGTTGTGTTAGTCACAGCTACATCCGTTAAAGAGGTACTGAGAGTTCATATTAAATGGCACTATGCAATACTGTCAATTTCAGCCATTATGGCGTTATGTGTGTGTGTGGGGGGGGGAGGTGGGGGGAGTGTACGGCGAGTGATTGCGCTATCGCATGACTGTGCTTTTATTGTGTCAGAGATGCTTTATACACAAGGCAGCCACAGACAACTTTTGGCGACTAGTAATGGGGCATGTCACCTATCAGAGACAACGCGGTTACAGGAAACCTTTGGCGACTAGTGATGGGAGCATGTTACCAACACGACACGACGCGGCGACGGAGAACGTGTGTCGACTAGCACACCTGTCATGGGAAATCGTACCACACCTCGCCAGGCGGGAGAGGCTCAGCCAATTAATTAGACGCGTTGGGTGGTTTGTGATGGGCGGCGAAAACCAGGGGGGTCAAGCAGCTCTCCGCGCCCCTCAAGATGACTTCCCAGCCGCAGTCAGCACCCCCACGAGGTCTGCACGGGCGACCAGCTTGTTTTATGCTGCCGTTTCCAGTGACCCTGCGACGTGCGCCTTTCCTGCATTTGGCTCGAATATCGTTCTAGACAGCTTTATACTTGTCGTTATCGTCGAGGATGAGCCGTAACTCTTCCTCCGAGACAGCGTTGTCGTGTAGCACCCGGGACACCGCAAATCGGTGACATGATTTAGATGGAAACCTCGACAGGATGTCGACGATTCTGGACAGCAGGGCGACCCCATCCACGCCAACCTTAAAGGACGCAACAGTCAGGGCACTGTCAAGGCCGTGAATCACATTGTAGAGACTCCTCTGGCGTTCGGCCTCTACGCGTGGGGTGCCCTCCAGGGCGAAGTGGAACTTTTATTGTTCGACAAGGCCGAGCGTTTTAGCTACCCCTAGGTCGCACACCTCACACCTATCACCTTGGCGCGCTTGTATGACGGCGACGAGGCTTACGTGATACCAGTGCTTTCCTTGACCATTACGGTTCCGGGCTATGAAACGGTAGTTAAAACGATCGCCGGAGGAATCGGCTAAGGCTAAGGACACCAAGCCGTCTATCTGGACTTATCCGGACTTTTAACAATTGGGGGTGTTTTTGGCTGATGACTGTGGCACGAAATAACGCGTCTTTTTAAAAAGTTAACCTGATTTTCCGAATGGTGACGCAGGTGAGCGTGGATTTTTCGTACCACAAGGGCAGCGGCATTGACGCGAGAGTGCCGCTTGACCTCACGCTGTTGTTGCAGTAAAAATCACGCCCCGGGCTCCCCAGGGATGGCACATGTTGCTGTAACAAAAGCGCGATTATCCACCCCAAACTGAAACCGGTACAAGTCGACCCGGAGCTGGCGAAGGTACTCTTGCATCAGCAGCCTGTACGCCCTGTCGATGTCGGGTGCCTGTGTTGGTTGCTGCGTCAGGGCCGCCTGGCTGCTCATTTATGGCTTTGTTGGGGAGGTGCGGGTTCTAATTTTTGTGACCAAAATTGGTTAAAGTGGACAAGACACAGGTTGCCTGCTCGTCGACTTTGAGGCCCTCGCACCAAATGGCGTCCCCTGCGGCGAACATGGACGCGTAGCTGGCGGTGAAGCTTTCGTATTCGACGCCGCTAGGCGCAATGTAGCTACCGCTGATATTTTGAGCCCTTAGGATACCGTTTACTCGGACCGAAAGCGCTTCCCACGAGCCGTCTCCATTACGCCCATGGAAGTTTACTAAGTTAAAGCGACTGCCCCAGACGGTGATAGTGTCGCTGTTGTTGCTGAAGGCGAATCCGACAACGTTCTGCGTTCCGTACAAATCCGACGCATTTGGCGACGTGGTCCCGCCGACTATAAAGTACACAATCGTTGCGCCCGGCACGCCCCGAGGCGCAAAGGCCGCGAGGTTGGCCTTGGTTGCATACTGATACAAATCGCCCGACGGAGCGCTGGGTTTTTGTGAGCGGCCATAGATGCCTACAGGAATGCCGCGCATGTGTGAAACAGCAGGAGAGGTCATTTTAGCAGTAAATGCCGTAGGACTCAGTAGGCAAAGGGTTAATAATACACTCGAAAGCGCATGTGTGGTTTCTAATGCAATCCTCGCCACGATACTCAACCTGCCTAAATTCATACAAAGTCGTTTTTGTGTCACTCGGACGCTGTGCCCACCTGAGCCACTTGATCATGCTAGTATCCTCCCCCAACTAACCTACCTACTATTTCGTTAGCGGCTATCCTCAGGGTATCACAAAGATATAAGCGGGAAAAGCCCAAACACTGTTTGTAACAATGCGCGCATCTGCATATGCCTTTGTGACCGCCCCTTGGCTGTCAACAACTTAGAGGAACCCAACGCTTGTCGACATAATTTTTCGTGTCCGCCACATTTATAATTTTGTTAAAGGTCATATATAGGATGCCGCTTAACCTTAAGCGCATCTTGGCTTTTCACATAATCTTCTAAGATTGCGATCGTGTCGTCGACGTATTGTTTCCTAGTCACATCGTGGTCCCCGATTGGGGCCACTAAGCCTGCGATCCTTTTCGCAGCTAATGTTTAGGTTGCCAGCCATGCTGTCGCCAGTCTTGGCAACCATGAGCGCTAATTGGTCGTCGGCGTACTTTTTGTGGCCTCGTCTTGGCCGACGACGTACTTATTTGCGGCTTTGCTTTGGCGTTCAGCATATCTTTTTGTGGCGGCGTTTTCTGGCTGTGTGGAGTCAGGTGAGTTACGAAGGGCCCACCAGACAAACGCTTCAGCAGGGCCCGCCAAAACGACTTGCCGCCTTTGTCGGGAAAAACATGTAGTTTTCTGGGTTGAGTAGAACTAATTTTTTTAATTAGGTAATATTTACCTGTCACTATTATTAAGCTTTATTTTTCCGCAATGAAAATACATCGTGCGTGCTTGAAGTCTATCTTGATCATCTCCAACACAGAACATAGATGCGACTGAGAATGAAGATTTCTATCTGGGTTTGTAATACTTATAGATTTATTTTTTTTTTGCAAGGAAATCTGGCTGACATAACAAGGAAACCGAATCGTAATTCCCATTGAAGCATAAACATCCCTCCTCAATTGATAAAGCATGTAGTTCGCTACTTCTCCGAGCTGACGCAAGGGACAGATGAAAGATGGTTTTCAGAGTAAGATTTTCAAAAGAAGACGCACTCAATGGTTCATAAGGTATTTTTGTCAGTGCCCATACAACACATGAAATATTCGATCCTGGCGTCAACGAGCGCGACATCGCTCTCTGTAGCTTGAAGTACTTTTTAAGATACGTAAGTGAGGATATGAAACAGTGGATTTATCTTTGGAGAATTTAAATGTGTTCGAAAGGTCAGCCCTATAACCTTTGATTGTAGAGGTTGAACAAGATCTCTTTTCAAAGAAGAAGAGAACTAAATCTGCTACTGCACCAATTGTCCCACTGAGTCAATACCCTTGGTTTGTCTATCAATAGGTCGAGGATGTCCTTGAACCAAGACATTTGAGGCCACAGACGTGCAATCAGGATGATCCGTGCTGTGGATGTCCTGATCTTGTGCAATACTTCTGGAATCAACCTGAAGGGTGGGAATGCGTAAGTGAACAATCGATCCTAGTTCAGGTTGAAGGCGTTCACTGCCCAGATTGCTTTATCTGGGACTGGGGAGACATAAAATAGAAGCTTGTTGTTGCGATTTGTTGCCAATAAGTCCACTAGAGGTTTCTTCCATAGAATCAATATAGACTCTGCAACTGCTTGATGTAGAGACCATTCTGTTAGAACTACCTTGCTTGTTCTGGACAGACCATCCGCAAAGATGGTTTTATTCCCTAGAATATAACAAACTCTGAGTGTAATCTTTTCTGGCTCTGCCCAGCGTAGAAGGTTCCAGACTTCTACGCAGAGAGAAGGAGCATGAGTACCTCCTTGTCGTCTGAGGTATGCAACCACTAACGTGTCGTCTGAGGAGACCATGATACAATGCCATTTGACATGATCTATGCACCCTTTTAGTCCAAAGAATAGAGTTTTCATTTATAATGTATTGATGTGGAGGAGACTGTCTTCCTGTGACCAATGGCCGTAGAGAAGTACTCATTCTGGCTCTAAACGAGCCCCCCAACCTGAATCTGATGTGCATATAAGAGTGGGGTTCTGAGGAGGCAAGCAGACGAACTACCCACATAAACTAGATATGATTGTACCGCCACCTGAGTCCGTAACGAAAGGTCGACCCTAGAGAAATTTGATCTGACAGTGCGTACTTGTGGGGTTTCCAAACCGTCAAAAGGAGAAACAGAAGAGGACGTAAATGAAGTCTCCATACGGATAACAGGTCCGCCGCGGAAGTCAAGGTTCCCAGAATAGAGAGGTACATAGGAGCTGAAAACGAGGTCTTCGTCTGTAATGTCCTTAAATATTCCAGGATTTTGTGTATCCTCTCTGGGGAAACACGAACCCGACCCAGAGAGGTAACTATTTCTGTGTACACGAAATCCTGAGAGGGATTGAGATTGGATTTCTCTAGGTTTGGAATCAGTCTTAACTGAGTCACTACGGAGCAACAGAGTGTCATGTGACCTAATAGGGACTGTTTGTTGTTGTTGTGTAGCAGCCAGTCGTTGAAATACTGGATCAGCGGAACAGCCAAGTACCTCGAGTGCGCAGCTATTACTTCATGACTCTGGTGAAGACCCGGGCTCTGAGGCTAGGCCAAATGGTATGGCTCGGAATTGAAACACTTCTTATCCGATCGAGAACAGGAAATATTTTTTGTGCGGATGAAAAATCGGGATGTGCAAGTACGCATCGTAAAGATCGATGAAAACTGCCCAGTCTGCCGGTTTGATAGCATTCCAAACTGAATTTGCAGTCTCCAGCTTGAACGTTTCCTCTAGCAGAAATTTGTTTATGAGGGAAAGATCTACAATAAACCTCAGTTGTCCGCCCTTTCTGGGGACTAGAAATGACCAGGATTAGAGAGCTGGCGACTGGATGTTTCGAACCATCTCTACTGCGCCCTTCTGAACACGGGTGTGCATTTCTTCGAAAATCATTACAAGTACATCAGGTTTGAATTAGTTTGAAACATTGGATCAAGCTAATTGATATTTCAAAAATATTAACGATGCGTTTAAGAAAATTCATTGTAGTCAATGCCACTATACCAGTATCACATATGTCAACAGAAGGATAAGCATGTTAATAAAGGGAAGCAAATAAATTGAACGAATTTTAAAAACCATTATCATCCCAAATTAAACGGGAAATAACCCTGATACCAATAAAACAAAAGTCACGCAACAAATGTTTTTGATTATATAGGAAAGATATCATAAAAGGAATATAGTTCTTTGATGATAAGGGGCCGTTGTATTTCCATTAGAACACTGGGTTGAAAATTAACGGTCAATTATAAGTGGACCTGTTTAGGTAAAGGCATTGACTATAGGTAGTGAGTAAAACCGTTAACTGCAGACATGCGCCTAACATCATTAGCTGAGGCCAACTTTGATTGGTGATGCACTAGTGAGTATCGAATTGAGAAAAGCGCTTATCGAGTCAAGAAAAGCGATTATCCAGTGGAGAAAGAGAGTATCTGATCAAGAAAAGCCAGTATTGAGTAGAGAAAAGCGAGTATCAAGTAGAAAATACGACTATCGGGAACAACAAATGAACAAAGGAACATATCCTTATTATTTTTCCTGGGTCGGTCGGTGTGTGGGGTTGTCAGAGGCTGGGATTATTTGGAAAAAAGACATAATTCTATCCAATTTACTAGTTGGGAAAACATTTCTTGAGATAAAAGAAAGCAAATATCCTGGTTGGAAAGAAAATCGCCGCCCTCATTCCCCACCCTATGATTAAATGGCTGTTCCCTAAAAATGAAGATAAATGAAAACAAATCAATAAGAGAATATTCACACATAAGAGACAGGTTTATTTGCACTTCTCAATACTAGTTCTTGTCGTATGAGACGGACATTTTATACATTGCTCTAAATAAAAGTATTGTACGTTCAAAATTCAGACGAAAAAGAAAATGTCTTTAGGAATCATTCTGTCATTCTTTCTTTATCCTTCCTAAATTTTAACTTACCTTGCACTCGTGGCTCAAATTTTAGGAGACGCGCCAGCGGGATTTTAGAACAAAGTAGAGAGAAAATGAGAAACTTCTATATTAAGCAGCATTTGTAATGTACATTGCTAATTTATCACTGACAGGATACCGTAACTAACAGTTACATAAGCAGATGTAGTGTTGTTTACAAATAAAGCATAACAAAAGGAATTAACGTTTTATGTTAAATTCTGGTTAACCCGTCAATGTGAGGGAAATTAACGATGTACGGTATATTCTCTTGTACTGGAGTGCATTTCTTAACACATGCACACACAGACACACAGATCCATCCTGAAATAAAACTATATTATCTACTGAGTAAGATCAAAGTGAAGGTACATTTAAGATCATTTTATTCAGCTGATCTGTCATCAGACTGTAACAATATTGTGGCAATATTGATCAAATACGTGCCAGTCTTTCCTTGTGATCGATGCTTTATACAATGCTCATTATCCTATAGCACATTTATATATATATATATATATATATATATATATATATATATATATATATATATATATATATATAAACATTTCTACTAAGTGTGTAACTTATTAAAATATAATAAACCTTGGAGGAATATTATACGGCAGGTAATATAATTTATTGTTATATATGTTGAACCTGAATACAAACCAAATAATACATTTGTTACATAACCTTGATGCTACATAGACACTAGACAATACTAAAACCTGATGCATCAGAGTACGTACTGACGTGACTTCTTATTTATACGTGCATTTTACATGACCCAGAATCTAACTGTAAATACATGCCACCATACAAATAAGACTGCCAACATAGGGCTTCAATCAAGCAAGAGCAACAATGAATATCTCATTTCATGACATTATGATCAAGAAATCAATGCACCATATTTCTCAAAATACGAAAATCTGCTGATATATGATATATTGCTCATTTTTCCCTAAATTGTATGTGGGCATTTTCTTAGTATACACATCATTTTATATCGAAATTGACTGTAAGATTTGATGTACACGATAATAATACAAACGAGTTTGTCCCGGCGATTAGATTGGTGCGATTTTCGTTTTTACCTTGGACCCATTGAGTCCATTCACTTGAGTGAGAATTGCCTATTGAACTTCTTTTGGTTTCAAACAATGGCTGTGAATTTCTCCTTTTGCATAAACATCCAAAATACTATTTTGGTATGTAATTTTTGTTTTTACACGATGTTTTGCAACTCCATTTGTTTCAGTCTTTTTATTCATGTATAACATATACTTTCACTCCAGTTTTCGTATTAAAGCCATACTTGTTGCATTGAAGGTGCAAATGTTGCATTCTACACAGATATTTGACACTTTATCTGTTTGAGAACATTTCGCAGTTACACGTGTGAATAACATCCCCAGTAATTTTTGCAGAAATTAAATATATTATTACGTTTTAGGGTTATAAGAATTATGCACTGGAACCAATTACACGGACGATCGAATGTATTGTTTAATTATCTCTGCTCTAATTGATATATGATTTGTAATCTTTTTGTGCGTATATATATCAATTTTTTTTAATTGCACAAATACAGTGCGGGAGGTAAAATAAGCAAACAAAATCAGTCAGTTATAAAACAGAGCTACACTATAATCTGCGTGTTATTTATTTTTTTTAAATGGAGTGACAATGGCGGACAGCTGCACATCTTTCATGTTAATGTAACGTGTTAACTTTTTCCTTAAATGGATATTTGTATTTTTAATGTAATAGAGATTTATAAGATGCAAAACGTAAGCCAGATAAATATTTCATTGTATGTGACTCCATATTTATGCTGAAAACCTATACAAAGTTGGAGTGATCGGCTAAACTCATTGATGGTGCTAAGAGAGGCAGGTATGCAAATTCTACTTACCGAGATAGACACTTCCTTCACAGAGATGTACGACGATTATCCCTTGCAGTATCTAGCAATGAAAGCAAAATCGTCGAAGTGTACCAATGTAAAAAAGGCAGAATTTGAAGCTATTGATACAATTTTGAGCAACAACAGGTCAAAATGCTATGATTTTGAAGGAAATGTGTAGGATGTCTAGTTTGTTTCAGGGTTCGTTAAAAAATGTACTGTAATGTCATTCCTGATATTTGCAGCTAAAATAAGAGAATAGTATCTTATGTTTTTGGAACCTTTAATTACGTATAGTTTGTTCGACAAGTGGAAAAGTTTGAAATTATGTTTATATATTTCATGCAGTTAGTCGATAAGGTTAGTTTCAATTATAGGGTGTACAGTAATAATGTTCGGACTATTGGTCCATGAGAAAGTGCACGAGCCAATAAAAAAAAAAACAGCTAAAAGATTGGACAACTAAACTACAATATTGTAATAAAAAAGAATTTACAATGAAATATGTGTTGTTTAAGAAACAGAAGACAGTACAGGTAACACGTTGTAAATCCAGCTAAAATTTCTTGGATTGAATATTTATATTGTTTTACGTAACAAGTTCCTTACCAAACTACACAGCTGCATACATACGGATATACATACTTATTTAAAAACATACTTGTTTGCCTTGTAGCCTACCAACCAACATACATACAGAGATGAAGCAGGAGTATAAATGCTTTACATAACCAACGCCTTTTCCCAAAAGTAATTGCGGGTGAGACTAGTGTTACGACCTTATGGTCTAGAAAAATGTAACAGAAAGAAAGTGAAACCAACAACTCAAGTAAAAATCAACAAGCAATTTATTTCTAGATAATTAAAATGAAAAATCAAAAAGACACGTACAGTAATGTGTATTAAAATCCAGATAATCCAATAAGAATTAGTGTCCTAATCACAAGTCCTAAATATAGAATTTTCCGAATTCACGGCTGTATCCTTGAATGTTATGATGTGCCAATGGTCTTCAAAGTCCAGATGTACTAGTAGTCTTTAATGTGCTGATGTCAAAATGAAGTACTCCAAAATATCTCTGTATAAGTTCACATAAATTCCAAAATCATCAATTCAAAATCCAAAATCCAAAAGTCTATGAGCACTGTTACAATCCAATTAATATTTAAAATAATTCCTCTCTCAGAATTTTGAATTACTGTTCACAACTGTAATAGCTCTTTACAAGACTGATAGTAATGTCGAAACTGAAAAACAGCCCACTAAACATGGTATATATAAAGATAGGTCACATGACAGAACATTCTAGAATAATAAATATATGTGTGTCCATTGACAGGTAACTCCTAAGGTATTTCCAGTTTTATCTGTAAACAAAATCAACCTTGACCTCAAATTGAGAAAACATTATGTTTATCAAAACTATGCTTGAACTCAAATCTGAAGTAAACAACCTAATTCAAGGACACTAGTTAAACATGTTTTTTTTTCTGATAAACAATATTAAGATTTAAGCAAATATTAAAGTCAAGAAACATTTATAATTTCCTAAAATATCTATAATATTATATAAACATCATACATAACACTAGTACCATTTAATCATTTGGAAAATTTAAAAAAAAATAAAGGAAAAAAGCCGAAAGGTGCCAATGTGAAAAAGGCAACGTTTGAAGCGATTGACACAATTTTGAGGAACCATAGGTCAAAATGATACGATTTTGAATGATGTCAACGACATTTAGCAAATAGATTTTGAATGATATGTACGGATATTCATACTTACATAAAAACATTCCTACCTGTCTACTAGCCTCCCATCAGTCATAAATGCACACATACACAGGTATGCTGGCTGAAATTAGGCAAAAATTGCCTGGGAACTCATTTTGGCCTTTTTTGAGTGTGTCATGTACCCAAAATGTAGACTTCTTTCAATGAATACTCTTATTGTCTGTTTATTAAAACTAGGCAGGAGTATAAATGCTCTACAAACCGGCGCCTTTAGCCATAAGTGATTGGGGTGAGAGTTGTATCATTTAATCATTTGGAAAATCTAATATATGATCGATGATAATTGTTTTCTTTAGACACGCAAAGAAATTGAAGTATTCTCTGGAAGGAAACCTTTGAACGTATGATTGAAAACAAAAAATCTCTGAGAAGAAATAATTTACAAACCGAAGCCATTTTGTGTGAATCATTAAGGGTGAGACTGCTGGAATCGTTTGAAAACATTGAAAATTATATCGATTTGTGAAATGAACCAGTCACATAATAAGAGGGTACGAGTCATACCCACACATGATACGAGAAAAAAAGCACGGTCTTGCAATGGATGATCCGGCTCTGTTGCTATCATGTGAGGTTCTGTTGTGTGAAAGTATATTTTGGTTGCCTACCAAAGCAACGGAATGCTAGAATTGTTAACATTGATGGCATTTTAGGTTTTAATGTAGTTTAGTATTTGCTTATATATTATCCTTGGGGAGATTCCCAGTTTTAAATCTATAACACATACGTATGTACAATATAACCAAAAGAGTCACTAAGCATCTTGTGGAGAAGAAGGTATCTGTCTTAGAATATCCTCTCCAGGGTGGATTCACAATATGAAGCTTCAACGAAATTCCACGCCTATTCACATGTGTACAGTATAAACTGGGAATATTTCACTGTTCGTAATTTTCTATCCCATCAAATTTGTAATACACGATCTATCTGTACAAAGAAAGTATACTTATTTTTGGTCAATAATTATTTCGGTATAAATAACTTTGGTCTTACTTATATTGTGTAAATTTAGCACTATAGATACAAAGGAAAGTTACATGTATATTCTAACTATTTGTACACCTGAATAGAAGGTGAAGGAAATGTGTACGACGAATCGGAGTGATTTTAGTTCTTAAACCTATTTCGAGAGCTGAGATATCAACGCTAACTCTTTAACATTTTAAAAAATATTTTCTTTTCTTTATTACTTTTGACAATAATTCAGATATAAATAAATGTGTGTCACTGTAGTCAATGCCAGTGTAACGGTATCACACATGTCGACCGAGGGATAAGCATGCTCATAAAGGGAAGCCAATAAATTCACCGAGATCTAAAGATGACCTACATTTAATTTTTTTTTAAACGATTATGATCGCAGATTAAAAAAGAAATAACCCTGAGAGCAATAAAGCAAAAGTCACGCAACAAATGTTTTTCATTATATAGTGGAATGAAATCAGATAAGGAATGTAGTTCTTTGATTATAAGGGGCCATTGTTTTTCGACTAGAGCGCTGGTTTGAAAAATTAGCTGTCAATTATAAGGGGACCTAGTTAGGTGAAGGCAGTGACTGTAGGTAGTGACCAAAACCGTTTACTGCAGACATGTGCCAAACATCATGTATTAGCTGAGGTTTACTTTGATTTTATATACTAGTGAGTATCGAGTTGTGAAAAGTGAGTATCGAGTTGTGAAAAGTGAGTATCGAGTTGTGAAAAGTGAGTATCGAGTGTCGAGTGAAGAAAAGCGAGTATAGAGAAGAGAAAAGCGATTATCAAGTAGAAAATGCGAGTATCGGGTACAGAAATAAAACTAAGGAACCTATCCTTTAATTTTTCTCGTAGTGGGTGGGTGGGTGGGGATGGCAGAGGCTGGATTATTTTAAGAAATATTTCTGGCTCGTAAATAGCTTGAAGACAATATTACTGCTCTAATTTTTACAAAGAAAGACATAATGATATATTTTATTAGCTGGGAAAACATTTTGTGAGATAAGAGAAAACAACTATTCTGGCTGGAAACAAAATCTACACCCCTATCCCCCAATCTAAGATTAAATAATTGGTCCCTAAAAATGGCTATAACTGAAAACATTGAAGAAGTGAATATTCGTGCATAAGAGACACAAATTTCTCTGCATTTTGCAATGATAGTTCTTGTCGTATGAGACTAATATTTCCTACATTGCTCGAAATACCAATATTGTACTTTTAAAAATTCAGACGAAAAAAGAAAATGTCTTCAGCAGTCTTTCTGTCATTCATTCTTTATCCTTTCTAAATTTAACTGACTAAATTTTTGGGATAGGCCTCAGCGGGATTTCAGAACAAAGTAAAGAGCGAATGAGAAACTTCTATATTAAGCAACATTTGTAATATACATTGCTAATTTATCACAGAAAGGATACCGTAACTACAGTAAGATAAGCAGATGTATTGTTGTTTACAAATAAGGCATAATAAAAGGAATTAACGTTTTATATTACATTCTGGTTTGAGCCTTAACCCGTCAATGTGAGGGAAATTAACTATATACGTTATACTCTACTGTACTGGCGTGCATTTATTTACACGTGCACACGTACACACACATATTCATCCTGAAATAAAACTATAAGAATAAGATCAAAGTCAGGTAGATTTAAGAACATTTTATTCAGCTGATATGTCTTCAGATTGTAAACATTTTATGGATTAAAGTCGCTTCTAAGTCGGTCGAACTGCAAAAACATAAACCCTGATCTGCTGTTGCATAATGCTCTGGCAGATCATGGTCTATGTCGTTTATTCATTTGATTAAACCTAACAAACTGCACTGACCTAGATCTACCGGTGCATTATACGACGATTGATCTGGTTCTTTACAATTTGCAGTTGGATGTGATTTATACGCTAGTATATACGGTAAGGCAAAACAATTAGTGTGGCCTGTGTTATATTGTAATGTAATGGGGTACACAAATAAAATGATTATCTGCAAATGTACTATAAATAAACACAGTGTGTGCAAAATTTGAAATGTGTATATTCCATTTTCTAAGGTGAACTTTACAAATGTTAATAACATATATGGAAAAATATTGCAATAATCAGTAAATTAAAGGGTTGTTAAATAGTAAAAGCTCGTCAAGAACAGTTTAAACAGTGTAAGGTATATACATTTGCCTGCTACAAAATGAGAAATAATGTACGAATGTGTAAATTGTACACTGGTCTGCAAATAATGGCATTTTAGCAAATGATTGGCAATATATATATATATATATATTTCGGTTTATTCTTTTAACGGAAAGTAGATGCAGTGGGGAGATCTGGGCCCCTATTCAATGTTCGAAATTGCTGTCTGCCCAGCAGACCGACTCCAGGAGCTTTCAGAGTGGACTAGTACTATTGTAAAGGATTTGCTCTTTGTTTTAATAGTTATTGGCCCGAAGTCAAGCAGGTTCGGAAAGTACTGTAATTTCGTTGTTTTCAGTAGGTATCATATATTGGATGCTATTTTAAACTCGCGTTGCGCACATAAGAGAGAGAGAGAGAGAGAGAGAGAGAGAGAGAGAGAGAGAGAATTTTGTTGAGAGACTACAAGAAGTAAAAAAATGTTTACCTGCATATAGGAGAGAAGACATGTCAAGACAAGACTTTATTACACTCCGGTTGTAAAGTTTACAACATATGAGGTGTATAAGAAATGGAACATGAATATAGCGTGTGATATCAGAAGATAATGCTTAACAGTAATTACAAAATTTGGAAAACACAACCTAAGAACTTGCAAATATTTTTCAAGAGTCATATGCTACCTGTATTCGTTAATTGATTACATTTATAAACTGTTGTCCTGGAATTGAAAAAGGAGGTATACATTTTT
This sequence comes from Margaritifera margaritifera, assembly GCA_029931535.1. Lineage (NCBI taxonomy): Eukaryota > Metazoa > Mollusca > Bivalvia > Unionida > Margaritiferidae > Margaritifera > Margaritifera margaritifera. The sequence goes on from JAQPZY010000180.1 coordinate 52,207, forward strand.
TTTCATCATGAAAATAAGAACACGACTGTTGATAACGATATTCATCACCTATTTCTTGCGACTGACAGAGTTTACAATATGTTTCGTTACAGGAAACATTAGCCGATCTACCAGTTTCAATAGGAAACATATGATTTTCAGTTCTTAACTTAATTAAACTTTTAGATAATAGTTATCGGTAATGAGAAATAAATCTTTTAAAAATCCAAACTAGTTTTTAATAACCTGTAATTAAGACGTTTAGATGATGTACTGATATTAGCTGCCGTAGTTTGTCTGTATTGATCTTTTAGCAGTAGTTCTACAGACTTTGTTGACTATTTAACTGACACAAGACTTTGATTTCTCCATACTTAGCTAAAGCCAACATCATCTAATATTGATTTTGCTTCTAGTATCCATTTATTGGCATAGGAAGTATCACAAAAATGTTTGCATAAGAGAGAATATATATGATAAGACATTTGTATCTTTATAACCACTAACTAATCTAGTCCAATAATTTATATTACGAGTTTTAATGTGAATAATTAAGGGGAACCGACTAAGTTCACCGTATACCATATTTAGAGGGGTACATTTTTGACATTCAGTATGCTTATAAGGAAAGAATGATGAGTTTTTGCAACTATATCTGATTTTACAAATCCCCAAATTTCACAAGCATATGTTAAAATCAATATAATGGTCTAATCGAAAAGTTTTAGCTGACAATCAATAGACAAATCTAAAATGTGTATTCGCTTTTTAAGTAAACGCACACCTTTATTAGCTATGGATACTAGAATTTTCAGGCCACTGGAGAACTTTCCATTCTTGCAAAATATAAGGCTTTAGCATTTATATTCATCTTCAACATCAATATCGGCATTTATTATCTTAAATTTGTATGTGTGTTCTTTTTTCGAACGAAACAAAATAATCTGTTTCTCTTTATTGATTGAAAGTTTCCAGTTATCGCAATATCTACTAAACGTTTCAGGGGTATATTGCATGTCAGCAGGATTATCTGCGATAAGCGATAAAATAGCAATAAGCGATGACACATCAGTGTATACAAGCAACATAACATTTAACATATTTACAAAATCAGTATGTTTGGAGGGTACAGCGCACTTTGTCCCGCCTGTATACAAGCAACATAACATTTAACATATTTACAAAATCAGTATGTTTGGAGGGTACAGCGCACTTTGTCCCGCCTGTGAAAGACTCATAAGATATATTTATGCTTTTGTTGCTTTTAGCGACACGTTTAACAGATTATTGCCTATATATCATGCCGTGGAAATGGGAACTGAGTGTCTTCTCAAAGGATACACCGAGGTAGCCGACCTGACCTGGCCCGGGCGGGTATCGAACCTCGACCCTTACGTTAATGATCATATAATTCATTTTTCTTGATGTATGTATATGTATGTATGTGCATATAGATCACCACTATCACCTTCCCGGCTCCAAAAGACTGACGGATAATTGCGTTAAGACAAATCATGTCAAAGGGCAGTACAGGCGTAATTATTCTTTAATAAAGAATACAAATTCCTAACTGTTGCAATAATTCCTTATAAATATCACTGGAAACACATATGAGACAAATATCACACAGAGTGAAAACCTTGTTCAGCAGGAAGGATTAATTTACTGACTGGACTGGTTTCCATATTTCCGATGCATGAATTTGATGAATGATTTAAATAGTTTCATCACGTTACTAACATTTACCTTCTTATCTTGTAAGGTGCTAAGTATTTTAAAGGTCAATTTGGAATCCTGTATTCGATATTGATCTTTAAGAATTGTAGCGATATAATCAAATGTTAACTCAGATGTTCTCTCAGTCTCCCTTAAGATGTGATCAGGACATTGTTTCGTCTACAATATTCTGACACATTCTTCATGTGAGGTAACTTGTTGCTGACTTGTGAAATATTTTTCCACTGTATTGTATTTACACAGCAGTCCCTAAATTAATGACCATCACGTGAATCAATGTCAAAGTTCTCCATTTAACTTCCATTAGAATATAATACTTTGATCTGGTTACTCTGGATGTTCACTTGTTACTTGACCATCAATAACGAAGATGGTGTATACACACACACACACACACACACACACACACACACACACACACACACATATATATATATATATATATATATATATATATATATATATATATATATATATAGTGAGCTTCCGTATTTGCCTTCCTGTCGATTAGTAGATGTATGCCTTTTTCTACGTTTGCCAATTTATGACCACTTCCATATAGGGCATTACCATGGGTATGTCTGAGATCAAGCCAAGAATGACGCTCATATTGCTTAGCAATTGTATTCTTCTGTTGCTCTGTGAAAGAGTACTTAGACGCTTCTGTTATTTGGTACCTGAAGAGATAACCTTGTAATATAAATAGCCAAGCAAACCCGTAATAGTTAATATTATCTTTTTTACGACTCTATTAAAATACTTTTCTGTATCTGCCTGAGGGGTCTTATACAGTATACCCTCAAGAATCGTACATGCAGAATACACTATGCACGAGTGTGTGTAGTGTTGGCACTCACATCAATTATTCTGTCCCTCATAATGGAGTCTTGGAAGAAATGTATGCAATTTATTTACTTATTGCTAATTGTGTGAGCCATCATTTTAGATGTGATAGTATGGTAGCTAAGACTAATATTCTCTAACTCTTAATCTTCGTTTGCACTTTCTATTACATCTGATGTTTGTTCAAGAATGGTGGTAAATTTCAAATCTAGAGGAAGGGGAAATTGGTACAGAGGAGGATGATCTTTATGTATATGTGTGTAGAGTGGTATATGAAATCGTTTTCCGTGCACGAACTGTCGAGTAGCAACATCGGTATTTTAGACAGGCTCACAATGATTGATAATACGGTTATTATTTATATGTTAGGTGATTCGTATTATCCCAAACTTTACTCTCTATTATCTCTTTTCTACCATGGTGGGACCTCTTAATCTTATTTTCCCCATTTACAATGTGAACTATAGATGTAATTGACATGCCATGAAAATCTATCAGGCTCCCTTCTTCATATTTAATGATTATATTCAAGCTATTTAACGATTGTCTTTGCAATTGTTTGTATGGGCTATGATATCATATGATATATAGTCACCAGACAATACATTCTTGACCAGTAGAGAATCTAACAGAGTAAAGTAAGTGCAACAGGATGAAACCGTCCATCAACATATATAATGATATTTATCTCGCGGCATCCAGGTGATGATTACGAAATGTTTGCGATTCACTGCTCCCGATAAATGTTCAAAGAACGACCTCGTGTGGTCCGCTTCTTCCGGACTGTCGAAGAACCTCCCTATCTCTCAGACTGGTTGGTCCAAAACCTTTGGACCCTCAGACTGAGTTGAAATGTATCGTCCCTCAAACCAACGTCACCACTGACCGCAGTATCCGGATTACACAACTCCACAGAGCTCAACGACTCCTCGTAACAGCTAAAAATACAATAACCGAGTCGTGTACTACTCGAGACGCCTCTTAGTGCGAATACAGTGATATACATAACGCATGCATGCATACGAACTGATTGCGTTAAACATTACATTCTTTCATAAGAGCGACTGTACGAGATTATTATTATAATAACCACGTTCATGCATGAATTTGTCTCGAACAAGAATAATCGCAATGGATTACAAAAATTCGAACGTTTCGTTTAATGCGTACAACATATAAATGAATTCAACTCGTCTGTTCAGCCAAAACATGTTTAACTTGGAACAGACAATATTCTATCCGATAGCATGGCGTTATGTGACATAGATCAGACTTGATATAAATTTAAAATAAATTACGAAACATTTAATATATTATACAATTCCATAAATGTAACGAATAACAAGAAAGAGCCTTGCCTTCATTAATGTCAATGTCATTAATGTAGTAGAAGATATTGTTACTGATTTAATAGGAAATACTATGATATCCCACTACCAAATTTATTTTCTATCTCTCTCTTTGAATATATATATATATATATATATATATATATATATATATATATATATATATATATATGTATATATATATATATATATATGTGTGTGTGTGAGTGTGTTTTTCATCCCTGTTTTCTATAGTATTAGATAAATATATCTCCTTATCTGCATTGGTGTGATCTATTTTAACAGTTTCCACTGAACAAATGAGATCAGTAGTATAGTAAATAATGATATGACTTCTCCAAATCTTTGCACATTCTCATACGCAATTTCTCATACACTTCATATCTGGCACACATCACACATTGCATATGAAACATCATGCATCACGCATCACACATTACGCTTCATAACTCATACTTCACACATCATACATTACGCCTCACACTTCATACCTCAAGCACACTTCACATTTCAGGCTTCATACATCATGCATCATATTGGTATATTTTCGTACTTTCATACCACTATGATAGGGTGAATTTGTATAACTAATGATTATATTGTAATGTAGTTCGACGAACAGGGCATTGCAAGAGTAGCTGAGGGTGCTTTAGTGTCAAAAGGCACATACAATCCATTAAATGTTACAGCCCAAATCTTATTAAATGATGCTTTTTGTCGTTAAATTTTTATTTTTAATTGATGAGAAAAGTAAGATTTAGTCTGTAACATATAATGACTTTTAAGTATTTTTCTCGCTATCTAAATCAGCACGGGAAAGCGGTGTTATTACTGCCCTTGCTCAACACGAGATATGTGGAATTTGACCATACATGGGAAAAACAAACATCAAAACAACATAGATGAATTGAATTCATTTCGAAAGCCTTTGCTTTCAAAAACAGATGAAAATCACCACGATAAAATACAAGAGCTCGAAATATGAAACGTTGTAGAAGAAAGACTTATTAAACTTGACAATAAATTAACAACGGAGGAAGGATTCAAGTTGCTTTCGACGAATTGAAGATTCAAAGTGAGAAAATAGACAGTTTGTGGCAAACATTTTGACACAGTGTCAAGCTTGAACAGACTCTTGCATTCTACAATAAATCCAACAAACAACTGAGTCTGAAGAAATTGATGATGTTCTCGAAGAAATGGAAGACGACTTGATAATAGAGGAAATAAACGAAAAAGAAAACAGGTTTTACTCGGTTCACTTCCAGTAGTCAATATTCGCATTGGAGGAACTCTGAACTACATACATTTTTAGGTTATGATCAAAGCCAAAGAAAATTTCTTCGAAGCATAGGTACAAGAATTATGAGGACAAGATTCATGATGACAAATCAAACGAAGAACATACAGCAGAAGAACATATATCAAAATGTTTTTTTTTTCTTCAAAAATGCTTCAATTTCTGAAGCCTTTCTTGCAGTACTGTCTTGTTTCATTTGAACACATGGGGACTCATTTGAACTTTTGTTTGATGGTTTGACTATAACGCCTATTTAAGATCCTAGGTGAAACACAAAGCTAGAATTTTCCGAAGTTTGTCAAGCTATCTTTTGTTACGAGGCTTCGTGTACTTTGTACATGACCAACACCTTCCCATCACCTTTCTGGCTGATCGAGACTGCTTCATTTAGCGTTTATGTAGCAACCTATATTATTTATTTAGTTTATTAATTTTGGGTTTTAAATTCATCGTGTAGTGTTTAGATCTGCTTTTAATGCGGCTAGCTTTAGGTACGAGGTGGTACTCAATTAGATATGAAAAATATTTTAGTCGGATAGAGAGTTTTGATCCGCAACCTCTGCTTTACAAATCCAACTATTTTAACGGTTGTGCTATTCCAGTTAGTTACTATTACTATAATTTCGAGTCAATATGAAGATTGATTTTCGCGTTGTACTTGTGCACTATGTACAAGACTGGGCGGATTGTATAAACAATATGCATATTTTTCATAAAATATTTCAAGGTTTTAAAAAACACACAGAGTGCCAGTTACCTAGGAATATTGTAAAAACATTTTCAGTGTTAGTGGCGTAAAATTTTCCTAAGGGTATGAGTGTTAGCATCGCAGGGTTTTTGAAAAGTTAAAAATCGGTTTTCTAAAGTATTAACGTGGATACGAAGGATGCATACAAGAAGGACAAAAATGGTGAGAGTGTTGTAATGACAACTGCACATTATTTAAAGGATATATATCCCGAAACGCATGTTATTTTTCTCCTTTGTGGCAATGTCGTCCTAAAATACATAGTAGTAAATCGAAAATGTAGCAGGGTTGCTTTTCCCTCCTGTAACTTCTTAGCGTCGTTGACTACTGAGTCACTTCGTATGTCTATACATTCTGCAAGTCCAAGAAACCTAAGGCAGAAACCGCAGCTAAATAACCCCCAAAAAGCAAAAAGCCCTAAGAAGAAGAAGACAGCTAACAAAATCAACCGCAGAGAAAAAGTCCGAAAAACCGAAGAAGGCAAAGGCACCAATGAAGACCAAAACAGCTAAGCCTAAGAAGACCATATCGACTTAAAAGGCTAAGACACTAAAGCTCATGAAGACCAAGACATCAAAGAAGAAGGCAGCTAGCAAGCATCGGAAAGTAAATGTGCCAGAAAGGCCGCCATTAGCAGTTAAAAAAACCCAAAGGGTAAGAGCCCTAAGAAGAAGAAGACAGCTAACAAAATCAACCGTAAAGAAAAAGTCCGAAAAACCAAAGAAGGCAAAGACCCCAAAGAAGGACAAATCAGCTAAGCCTAAGAAGACCATATCACCTAAGAAGGCCAAGACCGCAAAGAAAAAGGCAGCTAGGAAGCATCGGGAAGTAAGGACGCCATTAAGGCCGCCACTAAAGCTAAGGTTCAGCGGAGTGAGGACATGAAGAGCACGATGAGGTGGTGGGAATCCTACGGAATCTACATCGTCAAAGTTCTGAAACCGGTGCACCCAGACACCAGCATCTCCAGCAAAGCTATGTGTAGCATGAACAGTTTTGTCAACGATATCATCTAGAGGATCGCTGCAGAAGCTTCAAGACTGGCACACTACAACAAGCGCTCTACAATCACTAGCAGAGAAATCCAGACAGCTGTCCGACTTCTACTCTGTGAACTTACAAAGCATGTCGTAAGCGAGGGAACAAAGGTTGATATCAAGTACACCAGAAGCAAGTAAACCTACTGTGTAGATCCACATATCAAAACGGACCTTCTCAGGGCCATACATATCTCTAGGAAAGAAATATTTCTCCAGGTTGCCATGCTTCCAAACAAGCAATAGTACCCTTTATTAATATCACAATCTAATTATAAAAGACTTGCAGAAATAGAGAACCACGAAACTAGGGTATGATGTCTTCAAAACCCCTTACAAGTATTTGGTAAAGTGTGCACATTTGAAAAAGAAGCCAAAAAGACGAATGCCTATTGAATGAAAACGTCCAGCAAACAACAGTAATACTAACACTAGTATCATCCTTCACTAGCAGCAAAGAAAAGAAAATAACAACACATCAACAAAATACAAGAAAAACAATACAATACAATACAATACAATACAATACAATACAATACAATACAATACAATACAATACAATACAATACAATACAATACAATACAATACAATACAATACAATACAATACAATACAATACAAGAACATAAAATAAAATTCTTTCACGCGGACGTGATCGAAAACATCCTGTTCCGAATCCTATATACACGAAACCTTCTGATTGGTTAGATTTTATGTAAGCGCCCGTCTGATTCGTCAACGCCACTGTGCATTTCAATCCCTCTTTTTTGTATAAATGCTAAGGTAGAATGGACCAGAATCATTCCTCGTCATCTGCTGCTGGCCATCTGCAATGACGAAGATTTGAACAAGCTCCTATCCGGAGTGACCTTTACTCAGGGTGGTGTGTTGCCTAACATCGAGGCTGTTCTTCTGTTAAAGAAAACCAAGCAGGCTCCTGGAAAAAAAGCCTACTCTTGCTCTACAAGAATCGCAAAAAAAACCAAAAAACAACAAAAAACATAAACACCCACAATTTTTCCCGAAAAGTAATATGCCTCAATATTGACAACTGGTAATGAATGAGATAACAAACACACTCACGCACGACCTAAAACTAAGGAATGAAATATTCCAGATTAATTTATTCATTCATGTATTTATTCATTCATTCATTTCATGTACGAAGATGTTTGCCTTGGCGAGTTGTTGATGTCATTATTTACATACGAGTATTAATATGACCAAATCCATTTGATTTTGTTGCTGACCTTCTTCGATATCTTTCTATTACCCATATCGTTTCAATTATTCTGTTATTTTTCTCCGTTGTTACATTGTCCTTATACAATACATACTAGTAAATCCAAAAATGTAGTATGGTTGCTTTTCCCTCTTTTAACTTCTTAGCATCGCTCTCTACTGAGTCACTTCCTATGTCTATACATTTTCCAAGTCCAAGAAACCTAAGGCAGCAAACAGCAGCTAAGAAAAAACCAAGGCTATGAGTCCTAAGAAGAAGAAGACAGCTAACAAAATCAACCGCAGAGAAGAAGTCCGAAAAGCCGGAGAAGGCAAAGACCCCAAAGAAGGACAAATCAGCTAAGCCGAAGAAGACCATATCACCTAAGAAGGCCAAGACCCCAAAGAAAAGGCAGCTAGCAAGCATCGGGAAATAAGTGCGCCATTAAGGTCGCCACCAAAGCTAAGGTCCAGCGGAGAGGGGATAGGAAGAGCACGATTCGATGGTGGGAATCATACGGAATCTACATCGTCAAAGTTCAGAATCCGGTGCACCCAGACATCAGTATCTTCAGCAAAGCTATGTGTAGCATGAACAGTTTTGTCAACGATATCTTCTAGAGAATCGCTGCAGAAGCTTCAAGACTGGAACACTACAACAAGCGCTCAACAATCACTAGCAGTGAAATCAAGACAGCTGTCCGACTTCTACTCGGTGAACTTACAAAGCATGCCGTAAGCGAGGGAACCAAGGCTGTTATCAAGTACCCAGAAGCAAGTAAACCCACTGTGTAGATCCACATATCAAAATGGCCCTTTTCAGGGCCATACATATCTCAAGGAAAGAAATATTTCTCCAGGTTGCCATGCTTCTCAACAAGCAATAGTACCCTTTACTTGTATCACAATCAAATTATAATAGACTTGCAGAAAGAGAGAACCACGAAACTAGGGTATGATGTCTTCATAAAACCCCTGTACAAGTATTCGGTAATGTGTTACACATGTTTGCAAAACAAGCCAAAAAGACGAGCACCCATTGAATGAAATATGTTCCAGCAAACAATATTAATTACTTTGACACTAGTATCATCCTTCACGACGCGCAGATTAAAGGAAAGTATGGAGTAAAGAAGAAAAATCCATCCATCAGAATACGATTACAATTACAAGACAATAACAATACAATACAATAGACAATTCGAATACAATACAATACAAGTACAATTACAATACAATACAATACAATACAATACAATGCATATGCAATTGCAATACGCAATACTAATACAATACAATACAGTGCAATATAATATTAATATAATACAATACAATACAATACAATAAAATACTTACTCAATACAAAACAATACAATACATACTGCAATTAAATACAATACAATACAATACAATACAATTCAATACAATACAATACAATACAAATGACACATATACAATACAAAGTAAGCATAACATAAAATTCTTTCATTCGTACGTGAACTGCGCGCGAAATATATTCTGGTTCCGAAATCTATATACACGAAACCTTCTTGATTGGTTAGATTTTTAAGTAAGCGCCTTCTCTGATTCGTCAACGCCAACTGTGTCATTTCAATCCCTCTTGCGGATATTAATTCTAACGGTAGATATGGACCAGAATCATTTGCTCGTCATCTTGTGTGATGCTGGCTATCTGCAATGAGCGAAAATTTAGACAGACAAGTTCCCATTCCTAAGTGTCCTTTACTGTTCAGGGGTAGTTGGGTTGTCTAACGCATCGAGGCGTGTTCTTCTGTCAAAAGAGACAAACAAGCAGTCTCCTGGAAGTATAACGTCCTTTCTCTTGCTATGCACAAATCGGGAAAGTACCCCCCTCTCCCCAGAAAATCATAGAAACTATAAAATACCCCACAATTTTTCCCGAAAAAGGAATATGCCTCAATATTGGAAACTGGTCAATGAACCTGTGATTACAAACACACTCACGCACGGACTAAATAAATAGAAGGAAAATGACATTTACCATTATTCATTTATTCATTCATGTATTCATTCATTCATT
>JAQPZY010000723.1:0-230000 GCA_029931535.1 Margaritifera margaritifera
GCAATACAAAAGCACAACTTATTATGACAAACATAGATAAGCCACCCCCAGCCAGAAGCAGCATGCAGAGGATATTCTAATATTGTGGGAAAGAATGTGTCAGTATTAAATAAAAGGGATATTGCTGAAAAAGTAGAATATTGAAAGATATTAATGTGAAGCGTGGAAATGAACCCAGTACTATAAACATTGCAATAGATGGCAGATACAATTCGACAAGCATAGTAAGTCACAAAAAGCCCAGCCAGAATGCTTTACAAGCTATTAGTATTGCATGTAAAACTATGACTGACAAGAAGTTTATCATAAGTGCCTGCTTCCAAAATAAACTTTGCTGGACTGGACCTTGGTTGAAGGGACAAGGAATGGATGTGCAATGTCTAGGTGGTCATCCAGAGTGTACAGCAAACTTATCGCCCTTTGCCTCACTGTCAGAATATGATATGGGAAAGGAAATTGGTAGTTAGCTTGCTCTACAAGGTGCACTTATAAAATATGTCACCACAGATGAGAGATCAGCTCAAGGAATAGATTATGTTCTCTGAGCTCTTGATCCCATGTGGAAAGTGCAGCAGTAAGCTGACCCAGTTCATTTGGGACAAACTCAATTTTGACACTGTAACAAAGCAAATTTTAACTCTGACATGTTTCCTGGAACAACTCATGTAGAAAAACAGGAAGCACAGAAGGCCCTTAGCCAGGATGAAAAATCTAGATGTAATATGATTCTAAAGAAGCTAATGAAAACAGTAATATGACTACTCTTAGTAAACACTTACCAAAAGTTCTTGAATCCTCTCTGCTGTGCTAAACTGGAGACTGTTCACGGTGTGCAAGATACTCTGTTGTGTGTAGTGGAGGAGTAATCAGTAACTGATGGCATCGTTCCAAGTATCTTGGATTGCACAAAGTCACTGACCTAAACATCCATGAAAGTGACAAAGAGTTACTTCTTAAAAATTTTGAAAATGAAACTGAGTGTATCAGCAAAATGGCGAAATGAAACTGTATACAGATACTCAGAAATGTGAAGCAGTTAAGAGATCACGGGGAGTTTCACTACCAAAAACACGTGAATTATTCAAGGAATATTGTTGGTAGAACTTCTTCAACCATTCACAGATTGAATAACAACCCTGCAACATCAGCCATGACAAAATTGTGAGGATTCTGGTGTGGAACTTTCATTGCATGCAAAACATGCACTATATCAAATGGATACTGAAACGGAATATCAAAAAACACTTGTCAAAAGAAGCCAGATATTGTGAAAGGATGTGTATTCAACAGGGAAATACGATATCTGAACATTTGAAATACAACCAGTTAATTCATTGTGAATCAAATTACAATAAAGGACAGATGGATCCAAAACCCTCAACAAGTTCTCAAAGAATGCACAATTAAAAATCACATCTACCCAATGTGAGGATTGACAATTCTGTGGGCAGGACATTTACTTGTGGATTATTGTCAACTAACTCTTTAAGAGAGATACATTCTGAACATTTTTAATCTTTCTAGAATTATTTTGAAGTTAACATTCATCTATTTGTGTTTTAATGTGATGATAATTAAAATATTTATGAATTTTATACTGCTGCATGAAAGTAATATCATTATTAATAAATGTTATGAATTGAATATGATATCTTTGTTATTTTTTCTATATCTTTATATCAAATAGGCATGGAGAATATTCTCCAAGCCCCTTGAAAGCACCTCTGTTTACATATTTCATTCTCTCTGCATTCACTACATGTGGCTCAGCAGACAGGTGATCTTTAAAAATGCACAGAGAGTTATGCTACAGATGACTTGCTTCCAGGTTCTCTATCTCCATTTTCTCATTAAAGACCACTTGCCAGATATTGCTGACTTAAACTTTATTACATCATAACCTCTAGACTTTACAGCCCTGGTCCAGATCAAGCATTGCAAACTGGAGTGCACTGTGTGCCAAAACAAGTTCCCTATATTTCTTGAAAAAGCCATCAAATTTGGACTTTTAGCAGGATAAAGATGAAAATGAGGCTAAAGAAGATGTGTAAGAATATAAACAATGACCTCTGACCTCATCATGATACAAGTTGACTGATACAATGCTGAAAATTAAATTTAATGTTAAAAAGTCAATTTAATTTTTAAATTTAAAAGAAATCCAAAAACAAAATTCAATATAAAAGTGAGAATTCAATTTGTAATAATTTTTTCAAAAATTATTTTTAAATCCATAAAATAGCAAGGCATGTACCTTTACCTTCAGTTAGTAAAGGTAGAGTAACTCTGATTTTTGGCTAGGGGAATTGGTATGCCCAGAGGAAAAAATAATCTGCCCTTTTGACAACTTATATTCTAACTATCAAAAGATTTGTTGATACACTACCTTGAGTGAGTCAAGTTTTTGGTGCAAAGAAAACTGCCATACCAGTCAAAAGAAGCAAAATAACAGGAGATTATATGCAAGTCCATTTTACAGGACTGCTGAACCATCAACATGCAATGAGCATATGGCATAAACCCAACAGATTATTTACCTCTTACATTACTTCAGAACATTCTCACTCTTTCACAAAAAACAATCAGGTTTTCGAAAGGATCATTCATGTCCAGCAGCTGTAACAAAAGTCACAGACTGTTGGCTGCAGGAAATCAATTAGGGGAGTCTAACAGGTGTATTATTCCTAGACTTCAGGAAGGTTTTTGATTTAGTCAATCTTGATGTTCTTTTATCTAAGCTAAAATGCTACAAATTTGATACTAATGCCTTAAACTGGTTTTCATCCTACCTATGCAACAGAACACAAAGAACCGCTATTGGTAATGTTCAGTCCATCTCCATGGAAATTACACATGGTGTCCCCCAGGGGTCTACTTTAGGCCCACTGCTTTTTCTTATTTTCATTAATGACCTTCCACTGTGGACAAAGCACTCAAATATAGACTTATTTGCAGATGATGCTACTGTAACTGCTTCAGGAAATGATGTAGCTACTGTTGAAGCACTTCTAGACACTGATTTAAGAAACATTGAGAAGTGGTCAAATAAAAAAAAAATGGTTATAAATGAAACAAAAACAAAATGTATGGTAATCAATGAAACTTTCAACTTCTGACAATCTGCTAAATCTGACAATAAATGGGCAACTCATTGAAAATGTTAAAGAAGAAAAACTCCAAGGAGTGATAGTTGAAAATGACTTAAAGTGGGACAAGCATATTGAATATGTCTGGAGGTCTCAAGTAAATACTTGTCTACAAATGTATAAATTGGAAAATGCCTGAATACATGAGAAATTTTTGATGAAATCCAAGGACCATATGCCTTATGGTCGACCATACATGGCCACGTGAAACTCCCCAAACCCAAGAATGAACAATTTTGATATAGTCTTAAATATTCTGGAGCAAAGATATAGAACTCCTTGCCCACATCTGTTAGATCAGCCACTTCTGTTGAAAGTTTTAAAGAAAAATATCTCAAATATTTGAAACTTTATTTTTAATTGACCTTTACATGTCAATATACCTTGTAATATCTCCTGTCTCTACTCCAACTGTCTTGTCTCTGTGCATGGTAATCTGTGTTTTTGGTTTTAGAATAGCTGAGGGCCTCAAGGGAGACTAAATACATCTGTAATCTAATTGAGCTACCCTTGTTAAATAAAGAATTATTATTATTATTATTATACATTTGGCACAAGCATTATGTCCAACTTTTAAGCTGTTCCCTCTTTGATAACTGACCCTAGAATTTTAAAGATAGATGAGTAACATGGATACATTTCTGTGAGATATAAATCTCCGAGATGTCAATTTTACAGTGGGGTCAGAAAGTTAGAAACTACTGGTAAGTCTGTGTGTTAAAACTTGTATTCTTCTCCCCCAACACACACACATATCCTAAATATGTGTGTGTTGATATCAATAAGGACATCAAAATGATTTTGGTGATCTGGAAAATTAGGGTCATGAAACAGATCATGTTTCACCTGTGGGTAAACTTTCAAAGTATTGTGAGGGGCTGACACTATTTGATTTTTCTGCACCTCATGAAGTCCACCGCTAAAGCAGAGAAAACCCATACAACAGAGTGGAAGCAATTATGAACAAATATTAGAAGATTGCACTTGTCCAAATACGAGAAGCGGATTCCACACAATGTCTCTTTAGAAATCATAGCTTGTTTCTAAAGTGTCTCTGCTTCTCTTATTCAATATGGCATGCACTAAACACACTTTGTCTTGGTCATTGTTGATCTCCACTATGTTTCTTTTGAGAGTGTGGAGTTGATCCATGGACAACACTTTGTAACGTTGTTGTCCACTGTTTGAAGGTGAAATTTGAATGACATACACATTTGCTTTCCTTCAGTTATGTCAAATTCATCATTTCATTGTTGCAAATATTGAATTTTGACATGATCTATCATCTTGCATCCACCATAAGGCTGAACATCAACAGACCTGTCCATCCATAGGCAGCCTGGAAAAAGTTAGGGTCGGATATCAATGTACATACTATTGTTGTGTCACTCTTCAGGAAACAGAATATACTGTGAACAAGAAAAAAATATGTTTGTGTGTGTGGGAAGGGGGGGGGGAATAAATTCTGATGAATGCAATGTTAATTTTCTTCTCTTCTAATGTTAAAAAAGAGATCACTCACCTGCATGGACAACTGACAACAAAGTTTGTGAAAGAAAATGTATACATTAGTAAAACTGGAGTGGAAAGAAAAGTTGGGAGCACATAGTTGCAACATGGTCTAATAGGTCAAACAAAATATTAATGTTTCAGGTTATGCTAAATAAGATTGGATTGGTTGATGCTAAATAAGATTGGATTGGTTGATGCTAAATAAGATTTTTAAACATCTTCCCCTCCATTTACTGAAAATGAACCTCTGTTCCATGACCTAATTTTATTCCTTAAAAAAAGACCTTGTCAGTATTACTCAACAATATGATACTTCATGGCAGTTAGATATACAACACTCTATATAATTACTTGAATAATTTGCATTTGTCTCATATAACTTGCTGTAAATTTGAACTGACCATGATTAGCAAACAGCATGCAAAGGTTGCCATTTTTGAATCATGCTGTCTAGTCTATGGCTAGAAGGAGCTAAAAAATACTAGAAGAAACATTAGAAGTCTAAATAATCATGATGTCTTGTACTGTTACATATTATGAAATGAAATGTGGTCTGGTCACAACAATCAGAGAATCTGGATGTTTGTTTTTTTTAATTGTTTTATGGTAAGAAAATTTCTAGGGTAGGTGTTTGAAGAAGTAGAGGGACTGTCAATTCAGGATCATGACACTGGTAGTTATTTTCATTTTTTTATTTTAATTTTATAGTTATTCTTCAGCTTTAAATAACAGATTTTCAATTTAATCCCTAAGTTGTATTATTTTCGTACTTTATATCAGTTGTTAAATTGACACCAATGAATCATGCATTCTAAATTTTTTTGAAATGTTTTTCAAGGGGAAGAGCTCACGACCCAAAGCCTGTGATTCTCAATATACTTGATCATAGGTTACTTTCCTTGCTTTAATATGCAAACTATTTTAACCTCTGCAGTAGTTAGTCTGCTACTTCTAGACGATAAAATTAATCAAAATCTGATCAGAAATGTGGCTTCCAGAGCGGTAACAAGCTCAGTCAATCATATGCAAGGTCACCAAATTAGTAAGTATGAATGTTGCTCATTATTGAACTCATCCAAGTTTTTAATGATGTAAGCAAATATTACAAGTTTAATCTAAATTGGGTCCTTAGAGTGGTAACAAGTTCAGCCAATCAGATGCATGCTCGCCTTGTTTGTATCCATGGATCTCGCTCATTACCAAACACATTCAAAAGCATAAGCATATATTCAAAATGTCATCAAAATTGGATTAGAAATATGGCCTAGAGTGGTCACAAAGTTGAACAATTGGAGACAAGATCACCTCATTAATATGCATGGATCTTGTTCATAATCTAACAGATCTGAGATTTTGAGAATATGGACTTCAGAGTGATAACAAGCAATGGTTGATGGTCAGATGCTAAATACACAGATGCATGATGGATGACAGATGAAGGGCCAAACCATAAGTTCACTTGGCCTTACAGCCAGGTGAGTTACAAATGACTTAATTTTGGCTAATTAAATCCTGATTGTAAGTAAGTTTTCATGTGGTTGTTATTGCATGTTACTATTATCGACATTACTGTTGGCAACAATACTGATAATAATAATAATAATAATAATAACCATGAGGACTAAAAACAAAAACAATAAGCACAACAAAACAAAAATAAATGGAGGCAACTGAGAATAATTAATGCGGATTAATGTGGATAACATCTGAATGCTGTTACTGCAACTACTGCTTGCTAGGCACTACTCTGAATGTGAAACTCACTCCACAATCACTGAAATATTGGCAAATTTGAGAAGAAATATTTGGAAATTAAAGACAGGATAGGAAGACCTGAGGAGAACAGTATAAATGATCCAAGTGAGTTCTGCTCTGCCACTGCACTCAACTACACTGCTAACCAGTAACAGAAACATACAACATTCAGTACAAACAATAAACCTCTTAATCCAACAAATGTATTTTCAACTTATGCAACATGTCATTTTGTTTAAAATAAATATTTACACAAACATATACACACCAGTCATACCAGTAAATAAATTTAAAAAATTGCATCACCTGCTATAATGTGTATAAATTTTGCCTTTTAGAAAAGATCTGAAACCATGCCAAAATGTTAATATTCACAAGCTCTTCACTAATAAACCATAATGTCATATGGCATGCTTTATTTAAGAGCCTAAGTGCCGAGTCATCTCTCTTGTTTAACTTTAATTTTGAACTGGTGCACCCTTACCTACTCAACAATAATGCTAACCAATCAACCTTGATCACAGGAAAGGAAGACAGGAAGATGTAGAGAAGGTAGGTAGGACTGAAAGATGTAGAACAAGGAACAAATCGCTAGGCTACAGGTTCCATTTGTAACACCATCTTCTCAATGATGAACAACTTAACAAGAACTTCCTACACCACAAAGGGGTTAAGTCTCAAGCAACACAGAAGCTCATGTATAAATAAATGTATATTGAATTGAAATATTAATAACATAAACATACAATAGATTCAGTACAAACCATAGCGCTCTAAATCCAACAAATGTATTTTCAACTTACACAAGTTAATTTGTTTAAAATAAATATTTACATTTTTCTTCTTAATATATTAATCAGTCTGGATGAGTAATAACAGAACTATACCCAGCATACATATCTACCAATGCATACATATAAATATACAAAAAATGAAAACAAATCTGCAGCACCTGCTATAATGTGTATATACATCTATATGCATGCTGACTGACCAATGTCACCAACTTTTTATAGACCAATTAAATTTTCCCATTAGAAAAGATCTGAAACCATGGCAAAATGTTATTACTTAAAAGCTGTGCCTGACTAATAAACCATAATTATGTCATATAGCAGGTTTTATTTAAGAGCCAAAGTGCCGAGACAGCTCTGATGTTTAATTTTAATTTTGAACTGGTCTGCCCTTACTTTCTGTGATCTCTTTTTGGGTGTATATAGTTGCAGCTTTTAGTGACTCTAGTTAGATTACCCTAACAAGCCCTAACCAATTTAGAATAGCCATCACCTTGAATATGGCAAACAAATATTTCCATACCCATCAGAGATACATATATGAAATTAGATGTGAACAGAAAGTTGTATCACTTCAGGTGTACCAGTAAGTAGCCTGATAATCTGTTAGTCATTTACCTTGACCTTTTACCTCTTTGACCCCAAAATCAATGGCCATTTCTTACCCAAGTGCAAGCCATAAAGTTTGGTTGAGGTATGTAATGTAGAACTATATTGTATAGAAACAGTTTTTCTTCTTTCAGTCAGAGTTACCTGGACCTTTGACCTTGCGACTCCAAAATCAACTGAGTTCTACTTAGACCAACAAATACCTACATATTCATATGAGGGATATTTAAAAAGTTCTGAATATTGATGTACTGTACAACAAAGTTCTTGGAAAATGGGATTCACCCAAATTTTGATGCTGTGCTCATTCAGGAAGTCTCTGAAGATTGCAGGTTTCTGCGCCACTGCATCATCTTGGAGTAGATTGATCCCTCGTGTACCTATGTGCGGTTGGGTGGTTTGGTAGTGTCAAGTGTTCCACAACTACTGGCAACTCTCTGAAGGCATAAAAATGTCCAGCAACATGAGCAGAATCAGGCACTTTTACCAGACATATGGGCCATTGGCATAATAAAAATAATGCATATAAAACTCTTGACAGTACAACTACATCAAATGATCTGTGGTCTCTGCTTGTTTTTCTCCAATCCATTCTGATTCAAAAAATCAAATCCATGCTTCATCACCTCTGACAATCTCATTCAAATGTCTCTGATCACTACTTTCCTATATCTGGCAAGTAGCTGTTTGGCAATTTCAACACGATTCGACTTCTGATCAACTGTTAACAAATGCAGGACTCATTTGGATAAACTTTTCAGAGCTTCAAATGTTCCTCAATATCTTAGCAAAAGTTGACAAGTTAATACAAATATCTTCCACTATATATTGAGCATTTTCATCAATTGCCACTTTCAAAGCACACCACTTCCCACTCACCATCACATGCAGACAATGGTCTTCGAGACTGGGGGTCCTCTTCCATGGATTCATAACCATCTTTAAAATAATGAACCACCTCAAAATTTTAGAATCTCGAAGAAAAGTATTCATACACTTTATCCAAGTCAGCCTTGATATCAGTCAGAGAGTACTCTAACAGAATCTAGATCTTCCAGCATCCTCCTTTCACAGTAGCACACTTGCTTCTCCTTTGCCAACATGTGTTGGGTGTCCTGTACATACAGCTGTAGATCATATAATTTCAGAACTTTTTTAATACCTCTCATATACTTAAATATATAATATCTTCAAATAAGCATCAATGCAAAGTCTGACGAAAATATCATTCACTATATTAGATGCATAAAATCACAAACAAATTCGCATCAGCCATACCAGAAAATATTACAAAAGCTAAAATAAAAAATAAAGTCAAGCATACAATACAAATATATATCAACATGTATAAGTCAACACCCCTGCTGGCACACAAGACATAAATAATAACGTGGACAAAATGGATGATTGCAATATCACCTATGTGACCTTGACCTCAACCTTGACATTAATTTGTGCAATAAATACACCATATGGATGATTACAATATCAGTGTTATTGACCTTGACCTTAATGTATGCAATAACATTATCAAAAAGGTATAGATTCCATGACCAACTGTTGAATCACACCTTTTCAGTAATTTCAGAGAATGAAAATCATTGTGATGGTGACTAAAATCCAGAGTCTTGAAATCCTAGTGTGTACATTTAATAATTACCAAAAAACGCACCAGTTATATCAGAAAGAGAGTCTATTGCATCACCTATCTAAGGCCAAAACTTCATGCCATCTTTAATCCCAAGTAGAATCAAAATATGCTCAGGATTTTTATGTTATGAAATAATATATTAAACAACAAAGGTCAAACACTGTTTATAAATATTTGAAAGACTTAATACCACAATACCAGAATTAGTCACATGCATTATGCATTGAAAGAAATCATTTGGATCACTGAGAAAGTCAAAGGATGAAAAAGAACTGCAATTATATTTTTCTGGTTAATTGAAAAATGTCAATATCAATGTGTTATTGACTCTGACCATGACCTTGTCATCAATAGATGCAATAATATAACCAAAAAGGCCTACACCTAGAATCCATGAGAAACTGTTGAATCACACATTTTCACCTATTCCTTCCAAATGAGGTGCCTTTTGAACCCTATCCCACTCCCCCCATATAAAACTTTCTTGGAAGTAGGACCCATCCATACATTTTAATCCTAAATGTACCGGAAACTTTATGCCAAATGAGGCACAGCTCTATAAAATCCCAAATCATTCTAAACCTAACACTAACACACTGGTATCTAAGTCTAACAGACCTACTTTAAAGCCCTAACTAAGATAGCTAAGTAGTCAACACTATTTGCAAAACCAAAGCGCAAATAGTAAGAAAGAGGCCAAATCATGCACCAAAGTTATCTGCAAATAAAAATGCAAAATAATGAATAAAAAAATAAAACACAAGTATCGAGTCTATTCCTAATTTACTTGTAAGCTGTGCCTCGTCTCTACCTAAGTCCGGATTTCCTTACCATAAATATAAATGTTTAATGGGTACTGCAGGCCCTTACCTATCCCCCACCCCACCCCCCTGCCTCCCAGAATGTTACCTCCACCCACAAGTAACCCGTACCCCCACTGTACCCACCCCCTTCCTGCTGTACCCTTTCAATGACCTATTTTGCAGGCACCTCATCCTAAATCCCCAATTTTTATGTTCCTACACAATTTTCTTAAAAGTAAGACCCTGGGTGGTTCCAATCATTGTAGAAAATGTGAAAATGAAATGACCTTTTTAGGGAGTATGTAGCCACGTCTCAGATATCTGTCCCAAAATGGTACAGTGACGCCATGCATTTAAATTCAAAACTAATGTCTCTTGGGCTTCAGGTACAGGTCTGATAGATGTGCCAAAAGAGACATGTGCAAGGAAGTGCATTACAATAGACCTGGTACTTGCAGCAGGCACAATAGGCTCTATACATGGGAAAATTCAATTGTGGCTTTCAAAAAGAGGGTTTTGGTCCAAATAGAAGTGCTATGTCAGGGAAAATCAGTACACAATAGAGGAACAAATGTAATCTCTGAACTGACTTTTCCTCCTGGTAAATCTGCCTCTGCTCTGCAACCTCCAGTAGCATCTAAATGATGCACAGTGTAAAGCCAATCAGCAGTGCCTGCTATAATGTGGATATAAAGCTATATGCATGCTGACTGACCCGGTCACCAATGCTTTTAAAACCTGTGCTTGAATAATAAACCATAATAACTGCATATGGCATGTTTATTTAATAGCCAAACTTGTTTAATATGACTTTTGAACTGGTGCACCGTTAACATGTATTGTCTCTTTGACTATATAGTTGCAGCTTTCACTGACTCTGGTAAGATAACCCTAACTAGTTCTAACCAATTTGGAATAGCCATCACTTTGAATATGACAAACAAATATTGCCATATCAAGCAGACCTACTATACACAGGTGTAGATGTCCACCCTGGGTCAACAGTCACAGGTAGTACCGTCTACTGTTACTTACGGTAGCAGGCATAGCCCGACCTGACATAGACCAATAAGTAAGTGTAAATGCAAATGTGTACACAAAGTCTTGTCACATCAGCTGTACCAGTAAATACCCTGAAATATATTAGTCATTGACCTTGACCTTCTACATCTTTGACCCCAAAAATCAATAGTCTTTGTCCTTACCCCAAGTGCAAACCATGCATTAGGTATATCATGTAAAACAAATGTTCTTGTGCAGAAACCATTATTCTTTCAGTTACAATGACCTTGACCTTTGAGCTTTTGAGCCCAACATTAATAGAATTCTTCCCTACTCCAAACTGCAAGCCATCCACAATGTTTGGTAACTGTAGATCTAGGAGAACTAAACTTACTGTGTGGAGACCACATTGGTAACAAACGGACTGACAGACAGATGGATGAACAAAACAAGACAGTCTCCTGTGTCTTGTCTTCTTCTGTTCTGTCCCATTCCATACCATGAAGTCTGTTCTTGTCCTGTCCCATGCCATGTTGTGGGAGACAAGACAGCACAGGACAATACATGACATCACATAACAATACATAATAGCACAGGACAATACACGATAGCACAGTACAGACCAAGACAACACAAGACGGCACAGCAGGACAAGGGATGGGATAAGATAAGACAGCATGGCTCGGGATGGGACAGGACGGGACAAGACAAGACACACAAGACTGATGTAACACACCAGCAGATGCAAACACACAAGCATACACACAGGCACAGATTTCCATACAGACATACAGACATACCCAAGGTCCATAGCCTCGAAGAGAGAGCTTTGATGAGGAACCAGACACACCTCTCTTTCCCCACTAAAATCTCCCTCTACATCAGCAACCATCCCTGACGATGGTCCCACAGTCTGGACTTCACAGTCCAGATTGGAACCTAAAATCGCTAGGTCCGACAGTTCAAAACCAGCTGATGCTTCGGATGCACTTTCTACATCCTGCTCCAGAGTCACAGTAAGTGGATCCTCCAGAATCACCTCTGAGACAGGGGAGGGGTCTGACAGTGGGTCAGGGAGATCCAGCAATGGGAGGACATCGACCACAGTCTCTGCATCCCTTGCCAGTTCTGGAGTCTGCATCTGAAAATGATTGTAAAAGTTTATAAGCACAATGAGATGTAGAGTCACTCACCAACTGTTGGTTAATAATGATAGTATCAGAGCAAAAAGCAGAGACCTGATCAGCGTTTTTGATGCCAGGTTTGCAATGAGAACAAAGTCCTTATTCACAACTGTAAGATCAATGTTGGGTCTTATTCCGATGGTCATAAATTAGACAGGTGTCTGTCATATAAAAGGACATTAATAAAAGAATTTTCACTGGGGATAAACAAATGTCCATTTTGAACATGTGTTTGCTATAATGAGGTGTCTGCTATGGCAGGTTGCACTGTATTTACATTGTCCACATTCAAAATGAAATGTAACTTTGTGAATGAAAACAAGTTTCTATTGGATCTAATAATCCTGTACTCTTGTAATGGTAATTTCTTTATTCTCTTGTCTATTCTCATTTCTTTGTGCATTGATATATTTTGTAATTTCCCTATATGTCACTTTTCTTGTACATTCATTTATTATTTTGTTCATTCATTCACTTGTTCACATATTTACTCTCTGACTCTGCTCCTATGTGTATTTGTTTGTACAGTCCTTCCAGTACAGAAAAATCTCACCTATTCACATGAGCTGCTCATAAGCTGCACGTGAGAAACTTGTTAGAAACCCGTGTAAACTGGGTAGATTTTGCAAGTTCATGTGTGCAGTTTGTTAGATCTTGTGAGCCACTGAAAAACTAACCAAATTTTCTCATGTGCAGATTTTGCTCAGGTGAGAATTTGAATGTTCACATCAGAAAGTATACATTACATCTGACTATGCTTGAAAATAAGGCAGAGTTCTAATTTCTCATGCGAGTTATCTTTTGTAAAGGATGACCAGCAAAATTGCCAACTGAATTAGATCATTATTGGAAGTCTAGAGTAAAAGTTAATCAGAAAAAAGTCAACTGTTCACAAACCTGAGACTCGAATGACAACACACCGGTAGACTCGGGTACAGATCTTAACACAGTGATAATTGAAACTTCCTGCATGGAAAAATAATTGCTTAAGGGATCGTTGTCATGCAAAGAATATTCTCAGGGAAATTAATTATTGCATCAATATCACTTTGCTCGTCTTTCCAGGCAACTATGTATTTATCCTGATCAGGCTAGGATTTACATTTTGTCACTAAAAAATGGTTTATGGCTCAACATTGTTTCAAAAGTAGACTAAATGATAATCAACTTTTTCACAACCAAAAGATTATTCTCAAAAAGGATATCTTTTTAAGGAGGTCGTAAACAAACTTTTAGAAGACCACAAAACAAGTAGAGAAATTCATTCATTTTTAGATATGCAGTCATTCACAATAGTGCTGGAAAATATAACATTAATTGCTCGTTATGTGTGAATTGATCAATATTCAGTCTGGCTCATATTAAAGTGTTCACTTTTACTGAAATGCCACGTGCAAACATTTTCTTGTGAACTGCAGTATGTTATTTTGGCGCGAGCACTGGACTTGAAAACATAGGTCATTGGTAGTTGATAGCAGCCCAGATCAGCCCTGGTCAGCAGTCTTGGGGTCCTTGAGTGACAGGCACTTGTGCCCCCATGGTTCCAATGAAATAGAGATAGCTAGCTCGTAGTTTTCAAAAGTTAAGCATTTCAAAAACAACAAATGCAACCAACATCAAACTTACCGAAATAATTATGAGTTTTTATGAGGAGTCGGACAGCATACATCAGATGAATGGGTGTGTGTCTAAGATTTTGTCATAAAATAGCTTTATAGAGAATTGACATGTAGTGTTGAAAAACACTATTCAGATTATGTGTAGTTATATAGGGTAACTCAATATAGTTCATGAATACTATTCTCAGTGATGTCTTATGACAGCATGAACGATTGCTCATAGTATAGCCAAAAAGGTTTTATCGATATCTTACTTGCTATTAATTTGTTCCTTTTCTTTTTTATTCCCGAATTGTTTAACCTCTATATAAATTTTTTCCAATTATGACTAATTTCAGTTTTTAGCAACCAATTACAACCTACACAAACACACCCTCTCTAACATGTTGTATAAATGGTCATTATTTACATTGTACGCACGAGATACATATATGTACTATATAACTAAATGCTGCTGTTCTGCATTTCAAGGGTTGTTTCCGAGTGAAGTTGACAACAACATGGGTTTCACCAACTTTTGCTGTGTTTTTGGGGTGGTTAGGGTAATTTATTCTAAGAGTATAGTTAAACAGTCACAGAATCACATTTAATAGTCTTAAATATTTGATGATCAAGAAATTGCTTTAATGGTAACTTAGGATTGTCAAATTAAATAAACCCATCAACAACAACTGAAATTTAGATGGTAATAGCACGATTGCACTTTGTGGTCCCCAACCATCATTGTATAGCAGGGTTTCACTGTATTGTATGCGTAGCTGATGAGAAACTCAATAGTTCATGATATTCTATTTCCAGTGAAGCTGAGACACCATCGACATGCTCATTTAGCCCCCGAATTTTAATCCTTGTCTTTTGCTGTGTGTTCCCTTTTTTTATTCCCATGGTTTAACTTTATATATATTTTTTTTCAAATCATGAATAATTTCAGTTATTGGCAACCATTTACAACCTCTCCCTCTCATGTAGTTATACATGATTTACCATGATACCTATTGTACAATTAACTAGCTGCTGTTGTTCTGTATTTAAGTTTTCCAGTGACTAGCAAGCATGGGTTTCACCAACTTTTGCATATATACATTTTAGCAACTTTTATCCAGATGTAAAGTTTAACAATCAAAGAATCACATTTAATAGTCTTAAATATTTGATGATCAAGAAATTGCCTATGGTTCTGAAAACTCAGGATTGACAAATTAAATTACCCCCCAAAAAACAATTGAAATTTAGATGCTTCACGCAATATATAGTATTAATAAATTTCATGCATCATTGGCATTACATTATTGGTTTTTAAAACTTTATTTGGAAAACTAAAAAAAGCATTGTCTGTTAATTTATAAGGGCAACTATGTAGACAACTCGCTGCTCCAATGTGCTCTGCCAGTAAAAGTAAACCATGCCCATTTAATAGAGACTACCTCAAACATATGGTTATTAGCGGATGCAACTCCACAAGAAAGCATAGTGTGCTGAGCTATTCTATGCATGAAGCTGCAGCAGCTCCGTCAGAATGTGTACAGAGACAGTGGAGAGACTTTTTCATAATCCTCTTTAGAATCTCTCCAGCCCCACAGCATTGCATTTAGAAATGAAAAACTTCACTAGCTGTTTTGTATTCCACTTATTTTTCTGTTTATCTGCTGTTGGCTAAATTTTGGAATGTGCTTTCTTCTGTTTCTACTTCCAAAAAGATTAAATTGCTAAATTTCATTATTGACACCAAGTCTTTATATACCAAAAATATACAGTTTGTTACAAAAAGTCTCCTTTCCTTCAACAACAGTGCCCCTTTTGAAGCTTGGACACTTTCTGTCAAATCTAATCAAAGTCTGTTAGTGTTGTTTTAGAAGAAGTTGTTCAAGTTTTGTCCTTTATGCCAGAATGCTTTCTATCAAATCTGGCAAATTCTGTTTAGCACTGACTGAGAAGAAGTTGTTTTCAGGTTGTTCTATTTTAATAATAACGGCCACATTTGATCACAGATTGGCATCACATTTAAAAAATGTAAAGTCATCCATGTAAGAATGTTGTCAAATTCTGTTGAGAAATTTAAGAACTTGTTTAATGGTTTTTCCATTTTTAGTAATGGCAGCTATATTTGATGGTGAATTAGCATCATTTAAATAAATCTGAAAGACCTTCACACAGGGTGTTTTCCATCAAATTTGGTCAAATTCTGTTCAGCATTTCTTGAGAAGTTATTTAAATATTTTTTATATTTTTAGAAGTGGTGGCCATATTTAATGGCAGATCAGTATCATCTAAATAAACTTGAAAGACCTCCATGACAAGATGCTTTCTTTCAAATTTGGTCCAGTTCCTTTGGGCAGCTTTGAGATATAGCATGTTTCATCTTCATCTGATTTTTTTAATTTAAATAACATTCTTTATCATTGGTTCTGGGATGATTTCATACAACTAATTATATTGGGGTGGGGTCGGGGGGGTGGGGGTGGAAGATAACTTTCATGTTTACTTGATATGTGTAACATCCCGTTAATATCATATTAGATAGCTGCAGTGTAACATGTACCAAAGTCTACAGTAACCAAGTTTTGTGTCATTTGTTATGTCTAGTGGGTTGAAATGAGCCAACCTTTTATTAAAAGGTATTAGTACTCAGATATGAAACAAAATCA
Source organism: Margaritifera margaritifera (assembly GCA_029931535.1). Classification (NCBI taxonomy): domain Eukaryota; kingdom Metazoa; phylum Mollusca; class Bivalvia; order Unionida; family Margaritiferidae; genus Margaritifera; species Margaritifera margaritifera. The sequence goes on from JAQPZY010000723.1 coordinate 16,721, forward strand.
GAATTCGCTTATTATAATATGTAATACAATGTTTTTTGCAAAAACTTGAGATGAAATAAGATTTAACTGCTCAACAAATATGTAACAAGGACAACAAAAACTCATGCCTTTCTTGCATCTCACTGTATAATTTTCTTTTTCAGAATTATGTACCCCATAGATGAACTAAATGACACAAATTATGGAAATGATGATAGGTGGTTAGAACCAGTACACTTACAGTTATGCACAAAGCTGTGGGTCTTTGTGTAGATGGACAAACAAGTTGTGTAATCAGGGTTCCAAATATTGGGGTGCACACATGCATGACTTTGATTCTCTCCGCAAGGTATGTTCTGCTTAGGTGCTTTAAGTTGTCAAGATGGATTAGAGTCTATACTATGTATGATTAAAAGTAATTTGGACAGGATTAAAGATGTTAATTGATTATGGTTGGATTACTCCAGAGCTGAAGTGGCATAAAACTGGGTCAGTTTTACTTCAGTGTTTAAAGTTTGTCAAGATGTCTAAGTGTGCATTATCTCCCAATGCCAAAACACCAAAATTGAAGCAACTGAAATATCACATAAAATTCATTGATGGATGGAAATGGGAATTTCAGTGGATGGAATCAAGTTCAAAGGGACATGAATATGTATTCTGCTCTTCCTGTAAAGCTGATTTTAAAATCTGTTATGGTGGCAAGAATGACAACATGTGTCATGCAGAAACCTTATTACATAAAAGCATATTAACTGTGACAACAAATATGCCATCACTTTAATCCATGTTCACATATTCTGCATCAAATGTGGACAAAGTTGCATGTGCTGAGAAACTATTTGTCAACTTTACAGCCAAACAATCTCCCATTTCTGGTAGCAGATCGTTTTCAGATCTCATTTGGATGAGAAAGTTACAGACATGTGCCACAATGAAAAATTCACCATTCTCACTGAGGAGTTAAATGATCAAGGGGATAATAAAATGCTGACAGTCTTAGTTCATGTAAACAGGATATCCACAAGATTCCTTGGAATACCAACTTGTAACATTGGATCAGCAGAACTCTTCTTTGCATGCTTGGATAAAATATTCTTGCAAGTATTACGCAAGTTTAACTTTTTAACTGTTCATAAGAAATCATGATCACAATTGTATTATAATTATAATTATAATAATAATAATAATAATAATAATACATGTAATATCAATAATATGAATATTATGGATACAGTAGAGGAATCCATAATGCCTTGGTTTGAATGAGGATTTTGTCTTCGTTTGTAATGCTAGTTAAGTGATAATCATTTAATGGATTTTATTGTTGTTGTTAAAGGATGGGGATAGTGATGATAATGATGACAACAAAGGCATCTGAAAATTAGGCTTAAAGTCACAAAGGGTGTGACGGTATAATGCATGCATCAGTGCTTCATGTGGACAATCTAACTGACATTAAAACAACATTAGATACTTGGGAGTGCAATCAAAAATCGCTAATCTGATTAGGTAGGTCATCTTATCTCCCATGATCAATATTGATAATTATTAGCTATTGATGGGTGAACAATGAAACAATATTATTAGTCTGCACCACTAATTTGAAATTAAAAGCAGTGATGGGTACCTTTGAAGGAAAAGTTCACCCCAGTGGTTGTTTTTTAAAACTGTTTCAGTGAAATTCCAAGAGAATTATATTGATAGAAGTGTAATTTCTGGATTTAAATCTTATGGACATGTAATATTTCTTAGAAATCTCAACTGCAGCATAAAAAACAAAGTTTATTAGAAATAAACAAAGTTGCCTTGTATTATATTTCAATTTACCTATTGTATATCCATGGCAAGTAAATTTCAAAGTTCTAATGTTTTGTATTTTGTATTACAGTGGTGAAGCTGTCTCAGAAGTTCATGACATTAACCCAGAGTGAGAAAACTGTACTACCGGTAGTCTGGAAGATGAAATTCAGGACTACATTCTGACTCCCAAATCAACCCAGAGAGTACCAGTCTTGAGCAGTTTTGGCAGACAGTCAGCAATCTGAAACTACCCACAAGCAGGAAACAATTTAAGCTTCTTGGTGGACTCAGTAGAGTTGTATTGACATTGCCACATTCCAATGCAGACACTGAAAGGACATTTTCCATTCTGAGGAAAATTCAGATTGACTCTAGAGGAAATCTGGATCCAGTGACAGTTCATCATCTTTTAAATTTCATATTGATTATAATTTGTTTGGATAACCATCTGATGTATTTCACAATTATTGTTAAAAAGCAAAAATGGTGTCCTGTTACATCTGCAGCATATTAATGGATACAGTTTCCATATCCTGACCTACATGTTAGATATAAGAACCGAGATTTGTTCTTTGCATCCTCTATAATTACACAATCACAATATCATTTGGATATTTTTCAATCATAATGTTGAAATTGTTTGAAAATTATCTCATTGGTGTCTTGTGTTACATCTTTTGTTCAACCAAAAAAAATATTTTGTTTTACACAATACACACAAGGAACTATCTCCTTTCATACATAAGTAAATATCAGGTGTTTTATAATTATGTAACCTGGACAAATTATAATAACTCTAAACAAATTTAAAAAGTGAGTCTGAGATGTAACACAAATTTTACGACATCAAATTCTGTACCATTTATCTATTCATTATTTTTGGAAAATATGTAAATTTTAAAAAATATTATTTTAAAAAGTGATATATTTTATTCAGTTCTAATGTTTTGTATTCCCAAAGATATATTCAAGTAATTTGGGAACAAAACAAGGAGTCTGTGAAGGAATTGAAGGACTTTACAAAGATAAAACCATTTTTAAAATTCAAGTTCTCAAGGCAACCCATTAAAATCACAGATTTTTCAAGGTTGTATGAATGATGTGTAACAATGACCAAACCTACCAAAAAGGCTTATCTGCACCCATTCCCTGAAACTCATTTTTAAAGTCGTCAAAAAAAGCCTGTTGTACTGATTTAAAATGATATATAATTTGGCACAGGACTTGCCTGAAAATATGTACAAATGTCGATAGGGCCATTTTTACAATAAACTACCAACAACGGAAATAAAGGCAACATTAATATTAACATCAATAAAATGAACAAGCTTTTGGCAAGTAATTTTCCATAATGGGTTCTATACAGGACAACAAAACCATAGGTTAAGTTTTTAGATCTTATGACCTTTGCGCATTAAAAGTTTTATACCTTTAAAACAAGGACATAAAAGTATTTCATTTTCTCTCTATAACTTGCACTGAGTGGATAAATGCCATGGACATGATTTTTAAGGCTAAATATTTGCTCAGGACACTGTTAACAACAGCAGAGGTACTGTCCTGACTTTCTTTACATTACAATGGATATATTTTCAACACCATTTCAGGTGAAATACATACCTCAGCAACTCTCCTCCGTTCCATGGCCCTTGTCACTACTGTACTGCACACACCACTGTGGCAGCGATAGTAATTCCTCAAGGGAATAACCATTGCTGCAACAACTCTAATTTCTATCTAAATATTCTTGAAGATGGACAAAAATAGAGTGCTATGGAGGATTTCAGGCGCTGCTCAAAATATTACTGAAAAAGAAAAAAATACAAACTAGTACAACAATACTGCATTTAGAACTATTTGAGAAGAAGGAGAAAGAATGAGAGAAAGAAAAATTATATTATACAATTACAGACTCTTTGCCATACACCTGGATACAACCTGACTGCAGATGCCTCTGTGGCAGCAATAGTAGTTCTTCATGGGAATAACCATTGCTACCACTACACCTACATATATTCCTATATAAATACTCTCAAAGCACAATATTATAAAATTACAGACTTTTATTTAGGTGAATATCAAGGTTTATGAACCAATAAACATCATACTGACTGATGTGAAGAACCGGGATTAATATGATAGGTTTACTTGTTCCTAAATTTTCATCTTCATCAAAACAAAGTGCTGCAATAATGTTTTATTGCAACATGATATGGAGAAAAAATTTAAAAAATCTGCTTAGAATTCTAGATATGCTATTTCAACTGCACAACACTAAGAACATAATATTGTGACATCACATACAAGTTAATAATATCATGATCATGTGACAAGAATAACCGAGGCCCCGGGTGTCCAAGTGGTCTAAGGCACTCGGCTTTTCAGATCACTGACACCTCTCCTCTGTCCACGTGGGTTTGAGTCTTCGGCTGGGCTAACGTGGGTATGTGAAAAAGCTTGCCAGTAGCTTCCTGTTGGTCGGTGGTTCTTCCCTGAGTTTAACCCAGGTTCTTCCTCCACCAGATATATACTGGCCGTGAAATATAGCCTATCGTGCTGAAAAATAGTGTCAAAACCACAAAACCAAACCAAGATTAACTATGCAACATAAGGAAATATCAAATCATATGATGTTGTGTTGTCCAATGAAAAACCATCCTTCACAGGAATCACAAGTTATTGTCATTGTTTTTGATGTTATTATCATCATCATCATCATCATCAAAAACAACACATGGTGCCATTGAACACTCACCTGCAAACAGCAGAATAAAGCTTGTGACACCTGTATACAATGACTTACCACAACAACAACAAACAAAGAAAACAAATACAAGTCATACAAGTTCAAAACTTTTTAAAAAGCAGAAAATTTGCTTTAGAGGCATCAATTAACCCAGCCAAATATACCTTCCTTGTACATGCCGTAAGACGTTATCATAAAAAAAAATTCATTACTCCCAAACCCCTTAGAAAAAAAAGATTTTCAGTAATGTTAGCAACAACAAAACAAAGGAAGTGGGGTTTAGTTTGATTGTGTGGGATTTAGCACCATTTTTCAGCACATGATAGGCTACACCTGGTGGCCAGTATATTTGGTGGAGAAAGAACCTTGGAAGACCCCAGGAACAACAACCGATCCATGGGAAGCTACTGGAAAGCATTCGCACATACCCACATTGGTCAAATCGAGACTGAAAATTGCGTGGACAGAGACGAGATGTGAGAGTGACATGTAAAGGCCACCCTGAGCCCCAGAAAGAGAGAGAGGGAGACATATCTTAACCACCATGATATATGCCTGTAACCTGTAGTATGCATAAATAGTCAAGAGTCCTGCTTAGAGCTCAGTAAAACTATCTTCAGCTCTTGTCATAGAGGCAATTAAATGGCAAGTGGTCAGAGGTGAACAGCCACCATTTCACAAGATTACTTAAGTGGCTGATAATAGCTAAGTCCTTTGTATACTACTGTGGGAGAACTCATTAAAATAATTTGCTATAAATTTCCATAGCTAAAGTACACTAAATGGAACAACCCAATTCATTTGAAGTCAAGTAAATCAAAGAGATGTGTGTTGAAGAACAAAAGTTGTTACACATCATTGCCTTGAATGAGAATTATTAAACCATCTTTATTAAAGATTTTTGGCAAGTTCGTGATCATTGGCAACATTTAATTGAAATCTGAGTTTATTCCATATATAAAATGCAAAACCTGATTATTTTGGTAGTCAGAATAGTGTACAAGACTAGTGTGATTTATTTTTTAAAGCAAAATGTTGAAATGTAATTGTGATTCAGGTAAGGAAAAGCCATTTGTGAAGCAAGAATAGCCCAGCAAAACTAAATTTCAGAAGTCCAGGTTGACAAAGTTTGACTTTGTGAAGTGCAGCAGCAAGAGAGCATTTTATTCTTTACACGTATTGCAAACACCATATCGGCATTAGCCATTCTGCTTTGCACATACTGCAAACACCATATAGACATTGGTCATTTTTAAATGTACGGCATCCGTCCACATTGCAACTATGACTAACATCGGGACAATGCTTTAATGTACAACTCAATCCCAAAAGCAAGTTACAGGTTTAAACAATCATCAGCAGACGATATCACAAGAGCTTAAGTACTTTTCTGCAAATTTGTTCCAATCTGTTGTTTTCAGTTGCAGATCATTTTTCAGACCTGTGTATGGAAATGTTCCTGGATAGCAATATTGCTAGCAAATGCAGTTGTAAAAGGACAAAAGCAGTGACTATCATAAATAATGCAACTGTACCAATGTTGGACAAACAAGTAACTGAGTTATGCCAAAATAACAAATATTCCGTCCTGATTGATGAATCTAAAGACAAGGGAGGTGACAAGACCGTCACTATTGTGACCCAGGTGTACGACCCTGCTGTGAATAAAGTTTGTCATCTACCTTCAGAAAAACCAAGATATCATAATCTAACTTGGGTGGCTACTGCATGTTTGACACTGCACCACAACAGTGCAGTTGCAGAAAGATCATTTTCTATGCTGAGAAAAATTCAACAAGATCTTTCGGGAAGTTTAAACAACAGTACCCTAGTCTTCAACGAGATGAACACCAATGCCACTTGCATTGCCTTCAAACCCACTATTGAAATACCAAGAGCAGCAAAGACTGCCTTTATTCCACAATGCAATGGATGTTAAAGACAGAAACTTGGTGTATTTTCTTATTTAATGTGTGTGTGGTTGTGATTAGTGAGTGTATGTGCATACATGTGTGTGAGTGGTGATGCCATTGGACAACGCGAAGTCTATCTACTATATTTTGTTTGTGAGTGTATTAAATGCTTTGAAGAAAACATATTATTTTCTTAAATTTAAATTTGTCATTTTATATAGGCTCAGATGCACCGACCCCACTTGGGGCATGAAAACACTTTCTGGGACTATGCTTCCTAATCTCATTTGTCCATGTCAGCCATGCTCGCAATACTGGATGTCAGATTGGCACCATCTTCATCCATGTCCAACTGAACATCACAAGAAGTCTTTTGGTGAAACTAATGTCGATATGACAATCCATCAAGGTGTAGCAATAACAAGATTTTGGCCACTGTGGAAAAATTTTCATTTGGGATCAACTAGACATCATAAATAGTCTAGCAGTGAAAACCCCATGTTGATATGACTTTCCACTCAAGAGGAGTAGTGGTAACAAGATTTTCAAGATGAATCCCATGGTTACCATATTGAACATCAAATTGGCACGACATTTACTTTGGACCAACTAGACGTTATAAGAAGTCTTCTGGTAAAACCCCATGCCAATATGACTTTCTGTTCAAGGGGAGATGGTTTTATGGGTTTAACGCCATTTTTCAGCACATGATAGGCTATATATGGCGGCCAGTTTTTATCTGGTGGAGGAAGAACCAGAGAAAATCCCGGGAAGAACCACCGACCCACAGGAAGCTACTGGCAAGCTTTCTCACATAACCACATTGGCCGAGCCTGAGACTCGAACCCATGCGGACAGAGGTGAGATGGCAGTGATCGGTAAAGGCGAGCACCTTAGACCACTTGGCCACCCAGGGACCCTCTGTTCAAGAGGTGAAGCTATAAAAAGATTTCAACATGGCTGTGATGGATGCCATATTGGAAGTCATAGCACCATTTTCATTTAGGACCAACTAGGCATCATAAGAAGTCTTTTAGTGTGAAAACCCCATGTTGCTATGGCCATCCATTCCCATTCAGGGTGAGTAGTGACAAGATTTTCAAGATGGCCACTGTATCATCCATATTGGATGTCTGAGCAGCACCATTTTCATTTATGAAACTGAGGTTGCAGGTCCTAAACCAACCCTGTCCATCCTGGATTGTTTGCTGTGGTCAGTATATGGGCAAGGCACTTTAATCCTGTCATTCAGTAAATACATAGTCTTTTATGTGCTGATGTGATCTTTAACACCAATGAAAAAATGAACAAACTGTTTAGATCTATATACAACATATATGGCAATAAATGATGGTCAAGAGAGGCTGGGACTGTATTATGATCAAACATAATACCAATTCCCTTAAGTATAATTTTACTGCTCTAAAAGAAAGTCTTGAATCATTGGAATTTTAAAATTAAATGTTTTCAGGAATGGGAAAAGGGAAGAGGTATAAATAACAGATAAAAGAGAAATTGGAGTGTTTCATATCCTATCTGATGCAAATAAGCCAGTGCAACTGATGATAATAATAATTACCATCATCATCATCATAAAGAACAATACTGAAAATAAAGATGCAAATTCAGTGAAGTTAAGTCTCTTGCCTAACATGGACATTTAAGACAACTGCAAAGTTACTGGGCAGACTTTAAAAAAATGTAAAATTTCATTGCCCTATCTTAAAAAGGATTGGCGCTATCTTTATGACTTATATCAAGAATCAGGTCAACAAGTGAACTTTCACCTCATTAATAAATATAGATCTCATTTGCTATTGAAACCAATCGAGATCTTGATATAAGCATATATTCAAAGTATGATAAAAATCAGACGAGAAATCTGACTGACAAAAAGGTAATAAGATCAGCAAATCAGATGCAAGATTACCCACTAGTATGCATGGATCTTGCTCATTACTAATCTTGTCAGAGTATCTTAATCTTATCAGAGTGGTAACATGCTCAGCCAATTGGATGCAATATTAACTTAACATTTGAGAGTCATGCTTATTATGGGCCGTCCATATTTGATGTCTATCACTGTGGGGGGGGGGTCCAACTTGTGTTATGATGTCTGACAATGGGGGGTGGGGTGGGGGGGAAATGTGATGTCACAAAAACAACACCATCACCATCTACCAGAAATCAGAATGCAGTGTTGTATTGTTGTGGTGTGTTTTTCTAATACCAAGTGATTTCAAACCAATTTTTTTTTAAAAAATTTTTATGGGTGGGGGGTCAAAGCTTTGTGATGTCGTATATAAGGGGGAGTCAGAGTTTTTGTGAGTAAATGTGACAGAGGCAGGAGGGCGGTAAAAAATCTGCAAAAATTGCATGATGTCATATGGATGGCCCCTTACTGAATCAATCCAAAATCTTGATATAAATCCATATGGCAAGTCTGATCAAAATCAGATCAAAATAAGGCTTCTCGAGGGGTGGCAATCTCAGACAATCTGATGCAAGAGCACCTTATTAATATGCATGATTCTTGCTCATTATCAAACTTTACCAAATTTTAATAATGTAAACACACATTCCACGTTTTATCAAAATCAAGTCTGAAATACTGCCTCTAGAGTGGCACAAGCTCATCCAATCAGATGCAAGATCACTTAATTAATATGCAAGGATTTCACTCATTATCAAACTCCTCCAAGATCTTAATGATATCAGCAGATACTCCAAGTTTGATTAAAATCGAATCAGAAATATGGCCTCCACTCATTAACATCCATGGTTCTTGCATACTATCAAACTCGTCTGAGATTTTGATGATATAAACCAATATTCCAAGCTTGATTTAAACTGGATCAAAAATATGGAATCCAGAGTGGTAACAAGCATCATATACCCTGATTTGCCATCGCATAATGTGCCAGCAGATCAGGATCTCTGTTTGTTCTACTGATTAGTCCTTACAAACTGCATAGACCCAGATCCACCAGCACATTATGCAGTTTGCAGTTGGTATCAGCTTATATGTGAGTATATATGGTAAGTGGTTGGTGTGGTTTATCAGTTTTTGTCTATTTGTTTCTCTGGATTACTTTACCATTAGATAATGATAAAAATTCGTCCAAGAGATATCACTCACTGAAGAAAAATTCTAAATGTGACATTTTCAAAAATATTCATGACATTTCCAAGACAATGTTATAAACATGATTCTACTACATTTTATGTTAAAATGAAAATGTGATTCCCATCACTGAATCAAGATCAAGTATGGCAAACAGACAGGTAGAAACATTATACAAAATAGTTTTCTTTCTAAGGACCTGCTAAGAAAAAAATCCAGAGTAAAGTTCATCTAAGTAAAACCACTAATCAAATTCTTTCCAAATTGAAAGGGGTTCTAATGATAATACAATAAACTGTACTGGTAAATGAAAGTAATCCTTTCTATGCAAAATATTTCTGCAAAGCAATAATTCAGATTTAAGGTTTCTTAGATATAATATTGTGTAACCCTGAAATAATACTAAACAAATATACTACCTTAAACAAGAGACATATATGTGTGTTGCATAGGTCTGTTTGAACTTACAAATATTTCAGAATCTTTATGCCAATATATTTTTAGCATTTCATCTTTTTATTATTTAAAACATTAGGACATTTAAGATACACATTTTAAACAACAACAACAACAAAAATAACTATCTACATCAGCAACAATTGAGCAATAAAAAACACTACTCTGTATTATATGCAATAGGTCTGCTTCTTATGGTAAAACTTTGAAGAAAGGTTAACATTTCACAGAAATACAGGTAAAAAATGTTCTTTTTTCAGTTTAAAAACTAGTTCAAACGACGAAGTGCAATCAAGTGATCTCATATCAACACCTGACAGTCATACTTATAAAAACATGATTTCCAGTAAATCTTTTTTTTTTAAAAAAAGGGACCAACCTTTGTTGATACCACTGTATATGCCTGTAAACTGAAGCCTCTATAAAGAATAAACAATCATGTATAATGCGAATGGAGGACCATCACCATTACCATGGGGGCAGTTTGTACAGTTAATTGTCACAGAGGCAATTAAACCAAAAAGGAGATCTGAGATAAATAATCACCACTCCAGACTACTTAACTGACTAACAATAGCAAGGGTGCTTTTGTGTTGCACGTCTTTTCATAATACATGTAGATAAAATACATGAAGTGGAACCCTACTGTTTCAAGTAAATCAAAAAGATGTATTTTAAAGAAACAAAAATTACACTTCATTCCCTTGAATGAGACTGCTGAAGCCATCTTTATGAAAGATTCAAAAGCAATGTTTATTTGAAGTCCGAGTTTACTCCATACATAAAATGCAAAACATGATTATTTCAGTAGTTAAAACTGTGTGCAAATTCGATTAATTCTTTAAAACTAAATGTTAAAATGCAGCAGCTGTAATTCAGGGAAGGATTAACCTTTTGTGAAGCAAGCAAAGCCCATCAAAAAACTTAATTTCAGAACTCTTGGTTGATGGAGTTTAACTTTCTTAAGCACAATGGCATTTCATTCTTTGCACATACATACTGGAAACACTGTATCGACAGGGGCAACTGTTGTCTACCTTCAGGAAAACCATGATTTGACATTATAACTAGTGTGACCATTGCTTATTTGATCTGAGATATATAGATCATTCTCACGAGTGCAAAGATAAACACTCAGGGACCAACAATTTAATCTTTTCTTTTTTTGGGGGTTGGGGGTGGGCTGCTGCTGAGATTTTCTTTCCAACAAGGATATTTCATGTTCTTTTATTGCAGAACAGTTTTTGGTTTTAACTACCGGTAACATGATGGATAGAATAAGTTTTTTTTCTACATATCAGAGCAGAGTATTTATTTCAAGATATCTGGTACCTGAAACATTTTCTTCAAAGAAATCCCTGGTCTCCCTCCCTCCCTCCCTGGCACCTGACAAAAATTAAATGGTTGGAACCAAATGACACTTGCATCACTTTCCAACCATCCACTGAACTGTTGATAACAGTAAAGTCTGCATCTAGTTAAGACTTGCTGTATTGTTTATTTAATGAATGTGTGTATATGTGATCGTGCATGTGTGTGGTGTAACAATACATGATAATGCCTTGTCTATCAACGATTTATTTAAAGAAATATTCAATGCTTTAAAGAAAATATTTTGTTTCTTTTATTTCTTGTTATTTTCTAGTCCTATACGAGTAGATGTATAACCTTGCTTTTTTGTGCCACTTGCACTGACCACAAGAATGCATGTGATTCTACTCACAGTAGAACAAAAATACAGTTTAAAGGCCATCTACTGCACATACCATTTTGTAGCTGAAACCTACCACTTTTGAAAATTGAAAGATTTTTCTTTGTTAATGGAAAAACAAAAATAAAGCATTTTCATATGTTCTATCCATTATATAAACCATCCAGAACCAGGACTGTTAACTGTTCCAACAGCGCAAAGACCAGTGCAATGATGAGTGCCAAGTACTGGTAGTTGGATTTAAGAATTGTTTTACAATGGCCAACATATGTACACGACAGGCTGTAAATTTATTACCTGATTGTTGTGATTTGGAGTGTTTAAGGCCAAAGGCATGATGTTTTTTTCAGGTGTTATAAGTAATAAAGGGATCAAAGGTGGTCCATCATTGCTTTTCAGTCTTTATTTAAAAATGGGCCAACCTCTGGCAGAGGTGAGATAAAAAGGAGACTAAAAAATTATTTTGGCAGATACACTTAAAAATATTTTGGATTTTGTAAGAACAATATTTGTTTCAAGGGCAGCCAACAAAGAAACATTACAATTTTGGTAATGCTTGGAAATCAGAGGTCAAGTATGTGCAGGTGTGTAGCAAAGGTCTGGTGTTTGCATTGTGTTCATGCAAAGTGGATTTTAAGATAGTATATGGAGGAAGAAATTATATCACTCGCACCGGCAGACACCATTGCATAGGAATATAGTATATGAAGGAAGAAATTATATCACCAGGCACCTGCAGACACCATTGCATAGGAGCTAGGATTCTTCTGTAACAAACACACCCACTTTAAAGGCCTTGTTGAGACTGGATTAAAAGTGAATAAAGTAGCACTTGCTGAGACCATTTGCAAATTTTGTGGCAGAGAACAGTTCACCATTCCCCACTGCACATAATTTTACTAAACTCGTCAATGTTACGTTTCCAGACTCAGAGAAGGCACAGAAATTTTCATGCCAGTGTACAAAGACAACATACATTGTCACTCAGATCCTAGCCCCCAACTGGGACAGAAAAACTCAAAACATCTAGGAGTCAGAAGTTTAGTGTCATTATTGAGAATACATATTATGGCAACATTGTACTTGTATTGTTTTCAATCCCCTTCAAACATGTAAAATTCATGTTGCTAAACAATCTACTTGTTTAGAAACCAATGTACCGATAAATATTTTGAAATTTACTGATCTGATGTCCTAGTTCTGTCACATGTATACACAAGACACTTTTGAGTCTCAAAACCCACCAACAGTGTCTGGAAGTTTGTCAGGTTTACACAAGGTAGGTTATAAGCACAAGCCTAATGTTTTATTATGATACTCTGTGTAATGGTGCAAGTGAAGGAATTTAATTTCTAACGAGTTTCTACGGAATTGGAAAACTGCCAAGGTAACTCCACTGCATGAAGTTAGAACAATGATGTAAGCAACTACAGACCTATCTCTATTCTTCCTGGTCTTTCCAAATTATTAGAAATACATGTGCATTATTCTTTCATCATCTATTTTAACACTTATAATCTTATTCATGATCAGTCTGGCTTTCAACAGAATCGCTCTTTGATTGATGAATGGCTACAAGCATTAGTTGAAGGAGAAATGATTGGCACTATTATGGTTGATTTTCGTAAAGCTTTTGATTTTGTATACCGTAAAACTGCGCTTTAAAAACTGAAAATGTACTAATGTAATTAAAACTCACTAAAATAGATTACTTCTCACTTAAATAGAGTGCAAAAAGTATCTTTAAATAATCACCTTTCTGGAAGTGAAAATACTGTGGAGTACCACAGGGCTCTATCCTTGAACCTTTGTTATTCATTCTATTTATTGACGAATTATCCTTTAATACAGGAAAAGACAGTTCTTCCAGTGACCTTTATGCAGATGACACTACGCACACTATCCAAGTCACGTAAAATCAAAACTGAACTTGAAAATAACTTGCAAGATGCTCTTAACAGACTTGAAATATGGTGCAATGAAAACAGTATGATTATAAATACAGAAGAAAAAAACCCCACAAAGGCTCTACTAACTACAACAAAACAAACAAGAGCATGGCTAGATAGTGACAAACTGCTAAGTTCTGTTTGACAATGTTAACCTTAATATGACCTCTCATGACAAAATTCTTTGTGTATTTGTAGATAACAATCCAACCTGGTCTCCTCACATTAAATATGTTTCTAAAAAGGTTAATTATTATCTTTGGCTACTTAAGAACATCAGAACATTCATTCCTTTTCAGTATGGGGTCACCTTTTATAAACGTTAAATTCAGCCATATCTGGACTATTGTAATATAATTTGGGTTACATGTAATTCTTCTAATTCAAACAAAACAAATCTTTTAAGACTCCAAAAGAGGGCATGTGATTTCTTTTTAGAGCAATGTATAGACTATTTTCAGGACACAATGAATTATATAAAAATGTTACCAATATATGAATGAATATTCTTAGAAAGCCCAAGTTCATGTATAAAGTGTCCAAAAAGGCCATTCTTGTCTACCTAAGCAATAGCTTTCAAAGAGATGCTAATGGTACTCCAAATTTAAGGTCTGTTAGAAGTAAAAATTACATTATACCAAAGCCAAAGAAGGAATTGTTTATAAAGATCTTTCAATTGATTGGAGTAGTATAGATAAAGGCAGATTCTAAAACACTTTTTGTCTTTTCCATCATAGAGGTTTTAATCGTGCAAACAAATTGCTCTATCAAATATCCATGAGGTGCCCCAAAAGCGTGGTCATCAACGCGCTGATTAAGCTGGAAACAACTTTGGAAAACGATCCGCCGCCAACAGTTGAAATTAATTTTTTGTGCATTGATGTTGGTTTTAAGTAAATAAAAAGTCTAGTTCAGTGCTAATAGCATCGAATTGAGGGTTAGTTTTATAATGGCCGATCGCGTACGTGTTTATTCCATCTTTGCACCATCGTTTGTCATCATAGTTGTTTAATCCTGCTTTGTTTATCATCGTTGTAGTAATTTTATGTTTATCAGATCGTATTGTTGTCATTAGAACATGATCACGCTTTCCAGCTAATGCATCTTTATAGTCCTCGAAATTTATCTTTTTTTCAACAACAGCCTTTTGTATTCCTTTAGCACGTTTTTTTACTGTGCCATCAGCGAGTTTAACACTGTACAGTTTACTTCTTAATCCAACAAATTCAGATATTGGAACGAAGTTTGTTTCGTCCTTGAATTTTCCTATTACTTTCTTATTTTCATCTGATTTAAATCCGCTATTAGCAGGATAATCTGATAGATCAAACCATTGACGATTATCGTACATGTCCTGGTAAATATCATCGGTGAACACGTGAATACAAAGAGAATGTGTCCGTGAATAATAATTGTGATTTATCGCCTGGATATAGTTTTTTAATAACATTATAGTAGAAGTCGTACATTAATGTTTTTGAAAGATCTAAAACAGCTGCACCATTTGCAATAGGTTTATTCAGTGTTAGGTTTGTTTTACGCATATGAGCTGCTATTAAATTTTCGTTAAATATTTTTCTTGAAATAAAATTATCTTTTGCTATCACTTTATCCCGCCGTTCTTCGTTATTAATAAGTTCAATTTGCTCACGTTTTCTTAAGTTTTCCATTGTTTTGCCGTATACACTGTTGTTCATAAGCTTAAAAAGATTTTTATCAAATTCTGTTGTTGCAGCTGCCCTCTGGATCGTGTTAAATTCAATGTAGTCTTTTAGCCAACAAGATTGTTTAAACTTTAGAACCCGGTAAATACGCGTTATTTTTAAACCAGCGTCAACTGCTTGTTTTAACGCTTTGTGATGTATTATGTATCTTGTTTTGTTCATTAGATTTGGAACTAATTTTTCTGTAGTGCTTTTACAACCGTTTTTAATCTGAGTGGAAGAAAGCTGTGAACTACTGATTTTAATTTGTTCAGCGCAGAATGGATAGTCATTATGTAGATCATGCAGCTCAGATGGATATTCAAGATCAACTTCTATGAAATATCCGACGCTATCGTTTTGTTTTTCGTTTAGGTATTGTTCTTCTGTTATCCACTTGTAGTTTCCAACTGGTAATGATTGACACATTGCCCACCCATACAGATTATTTATGTCGAAATAGATTATATAACTTGATTCCTTGCTAGAATCATAATCTGGCAAATATTTGTTGTTTGCTTTTGCGTATTTCTTTGTTATTACTGATATTCCTCCACGAATACCTTTTTCAATAAACAAATACATATCAGCATCTGTGAACAAATCCAATGTTACATTACTTCGTTTTAATGCTGCATCCCAAGCAAGTCCTGGAGATGAAAAATACCATAATGGATCTAATCCATAATTACTATTGCATCTACTACGAAATTGTTCAAATATATCAGCTAGAAGAAGAACATCAGTTATCAAATACAGATCGTGATAATCTAAAAGGTTCTCGCATTGAAATTGATTCCATATTTGTTTCGCGTACTCGTATTCACTTTGTTTTATTCCCTCGATACGGACCTTTGAATAAAATTTTTCGATGTCTGGCAGCGATGTTTCATTAAATCTTGAAAAATCATTCATGTACTCGTATGGATAAACACCTTCGCGCTTAAAATAACTGGAATCAGTGCCAAAGTACTCTTCTAGGTTATCAAAAACAGTTCAACCCTTTACAAGTTTATCCAATGATTCTGCCATAAACTGAAAACTGTCAATGAATCTAAGTTGCTTTATTGTAACAGATAAATACTTTTCAGTGCTATTTGGAATGCATTTGATTGTTTTAACACTAAAATTTTTATTCCCTAGTGCGTCAACGATAATATGCGCATCATACCCTCTAAAGTTGTGAAAAACTACTGGAACAAACCATTGTAATTTATTATACTTGTTATCGTCTTTTAACACTTTTTTAATTTCTTTCACCTCGATCATCAAATTAGTTAATAAGCAGTCTGCTGGATTAATACCACGGTATATCTCATTATTTTTTGATTTTGTTTTATCATACTCGCAAACAATCTTGTAAGCAACACTACAAGGAATATGGCTATGAATTTTTGTTGTTGATGATATATTTGGGTTGTTTATTGCAACATCAATTGTTTCCAGCAGTGCTTCAAAATCGGCGTATATCACAAACGGTATTTTTTCACAGTGTTCCGGATTTTTAAAACTTAATTTTGAGTGTTCGATATCCGGCATAGTGATTTTTTGTTTATCTGAGCAGTATTCTAAATGTCGATCTAATACTTCCTGTGAGGTAAACCTGCTTAAGCAACGATAACAGAAATAAAGTTTTCCTTTATGTTTATTGTTTTGACTGTAATTGAATCCATTAAAGTTTTTAATCCAACAATAGTGATTTTTATAAAATAACAGATTAATTACATCGCTCGCCTCTACATTTTTATCTCGTAAATTTTCACTTATTATCAGTGGATATGAAAACAGTTCTCCAGTGATTTTTGCATAGTCTAAGCCAAATACGTTTAACGTTAAGTCATTTTGTCTGGCAAACTTTTCTATCTTGTTGATTTGTACTGGAAATTCAATTTTATCAAAATTTAATTTATTGACATGTTCTTTGTAATTTGATACTCTATTTGGGTTTGAATTAGCTGGATACAATTTTGAGAGAACCGCCCACTGAAAACACTTGTTGTCATTATTTTAAACGTTTACAATACACTTTGAGTTTTTGTAATATCCGGGCAACTCAATAAACCTTGATCCGCCTGCTGGTTTAACATTGTGTGTGCTAAGTGAAACTGATATAATAGTCCTGAACTTCCATCCAGATCCTGCTCCTTCATGTGTTTCAATCTGATCACTGAGATCTTTGTGCAATTTCATCAAAATCTCGTCGACGTTTAATCCTCGTGTTATTAATGTTGTTTTAGTTGTTTTATATGATTCTGATTCTTCTTCAAGCACAATAAGCTCACCTATCACAAACAATACATTGTACTGAATATAAATTTTTATTGCGTATTTTTGTCTTAACTGATTGTTTATTATTGGTTTAACCATTGCGATCATATCTTGTGGTCTTATTCCAAAACTTCCTGTGTTCAACGTGTATGTCTCCGAAGATGCGTTTAATACTTGTTGATTATCAAAAATAAAATTTTTGTCAGAACCAGCAAATGCCTTATCAGTCTCTCGCATCGTAAAATTTGTTTGTTCTAATACTGTTTTCATTGCTAGTTCACGAAGTGATTTGTGCATTATATAACAGTGCGTGAATATTTAATTGAAAAATAATTAAATTGTGTTTATTTTATTTTTAATTTTTTATTACAAACATAAATATAATGACAGAAATATTTTATACTCATCCTGTTTACAAAAATTATGAATCCAGTGCACAAGGTGTTATAAGGCATAAGCGGCATCAGCGTCCTCTTGGTAATTTAAACAACGCAGGATATATTATAATAGGTGTTTATTATGGTTATCATACGAAATCAGTTTTAGCACATAGATTTGTTTACGAGGTGTTTAACGGCATTATTAGTACTGGACTCGTTATTGATCATCGTAATGGTATTAAAACTGACAATAGAATTGAAAACCTGGATATGGTCACACAGCAGGAAAATTGTCACCGAGGTAAGGGTATAAGTGGATGTTATAAACCACTCAAACCTGTAGCGTCAACGGATTTGATTACAGGTGAAAATAAATCGTTTAGATCATTATCAGCCGCTGCAAAACATTTTGATGTTAATATCAGTTCTGTGAAACATGTTGCCGATCATGTGGCTAAATCAACTTTTTCAAAGAAATACAATCGTAGATTTTCTTTTGAGTATATTACCTCCAATCGTGTTAATAACACTGTTGTTGATAAAAAAAAGTCTCTGATCGTGTTAATAACACTGTTGTTGACAAAATTGTTGACAAAATCGTTGATCTGATTGTTAACGCTGACAGTGTTAAAAACACTATTGTTAATAAAATCGTTGATAAAGTTCTTAATAAGTTATTTTGAATCCAGTATTTGCATTAGTTCTTCAGCCTTAATACAGCTGTGGCTGTAATTCATTATTACCTCTGCATCCCACGTGGTAACAATTGTCCCATTTTTTTTTAACAGTTTCATTTCGTCTAGTGTTAAAAGTTCGTTATTGGGCTTAACATCAATGTTGTCAGCTGGCTTATCGTTTATTTTAAGTTTAAGGTTTATAGGAACGCAAAAACAAACTCGTATTGCCTCCTTTAGATCTTCAACGTTCTGTATGTATCCTTTTGTTTGATATTTTTCCATATTTAATATACTTATATTAAAATACAATGACAAAAATGACAACAATGAACGAAAAATTAATTTTGTTGATCAACGACGATACTCCTTGTCCATTGAAAAAGCTAACAAAGCCTTTGACAGGTTTCTCATATTTTTGTGACTATTTAAATGCTCATCCAAACGATCCACTATTATATGATGATTATTCACTTAATAGTGTTATTAACAACAATGTCCAGGATACATCAATTGTAAACGTTGTAAATGTTGTTAATAACAACGACAATGGAAGCGCTGATGTTAAAAACGTAGTTGACTCAAATTCGTATAAATGTTACAGGAAGCAACCACAACGATACAATGTTAAATATCATCTTAGAAGCAAAATAGAAAAGTTTGATTTGTCTTTATGTGAACAGGAAGCGTTTAACGAGCGCATTAAAATATTTATGAACATCAATATCCCTGGAAGACAAAAAAATATCAAATTTGATTTTATTTTCGTTAAAATATTTTTATTACTCGTTGATACTGGTATTATGGATTTAAAACGAGCAAATACATTAATTAAGATGTGTAAGCCATTAAAGTCTAATCGGCTACTACCAAAGTATAACAAGATATACGACTCTGTGATTACTTATACGTTGTTGTAGTCAATGTCATCGTTATAATCTGGTTTTTAATAGTTCCTGCTCATAAAAGCTTCCTATAATAGGTTCATCGTTTAAATCTTTGATTCTGTATGTAACAGGAATTGTTATCAGTATTTCATCGACGATAAATATCTCGTCGGTATAATTGGGTGTAAACCCTTTTTCAAATTGTTTTTTTACAACTGAAATTCTTACTCGATCACCAACGTTAAATTTATGCCTCCGATACAAGTTTTCATTTGCAAGAACAGGATTATTTACTGCTTCATTTGGAGACATTTTAATTGTTCTGTGTTTTGTGTTGTTGTAGTCGGAAACAATCGTTTGCAAGTCATCTATGTATCTATCAGTGTTTGCTGCTGTCATTTTCTTGTAGATCTTTTCCTTGAGTGTTCTATTAAATCGTTCAACTATCACACTTTTTCCTTCATTACCAGTAGTATATTTTTTGATATTGTGTTTATCAAGCCAATCATTGAACTGTTTGTTATAAAATTCTGGTCCGTGATCGGTCCATATTTTGTTTGGTTGTCGTCCACTATTAGTAACAATTTTATTTAGTGCGATTAAAACTGTATTACCCATCTTATTTTTTTTTTGGTTCACTAAACGCATATCTACTTTGTACGTCTACGTCATTAAGTAAAAAATTTGTGTTATCATTGCTAGAAGCCAGCGACGACATATCAGTTAAATCAACAGACCAAATATCATCTACAGCATTTGCTACAACACGCCTTCGTAGGAACTTTTTTTTATTGGTGCGTGTAGTTCATCAGAACGAATTTGATTAGCGTTTCCAACAACATCGTTAACGCCATCACCGTATAAACTATCATCAATATCAATACCAAGCACGTTTTCTACAATGTCATCAATGCCACCGAGCCCAAGTTTATATTTTGCTCCGATTACACCTTGTACAAATCGTCTATCAATTTTCTCTCTCATATTTTCTGGTTGCATTTCTCCAAGCTTGTCCAGCATCTCTCTGTCACACATGTGTTTATCTGATGGATTATCCCGGTAACAAATGTCATGTTTCATAGCAATTGCGTCAACCTGATTAAAAGGTTCTTGTCCTGGTAGTGGCTGATCATTGCTGTCAAGTTGTTCATCTAGTGGATTCCAAGGTCCAGTGTACTTGTGTCCTGGAAGTGTCCATCCTCCTTTTGGTTTTGGAAGTTTTCCAATGAGATTATGAATATCAATAGCTCCTCCAAGTATTTGACGGTGTTCACATTTGTCACAATAACAGACAAGTTTATTTCCCTCAATTGAAAGCATTTTACCAACATCGCCATTGGAAACATCGTGTTCACAATTGCAAATCATTGTTTTATAAACACACTTTTATTTTTCTTACAAACCGTACAAATACTTTTTATCATAGTTCTATTGTTTTTTGTTTTAACAACAGTTTCATTTAGATTGCCAGTTTTCTTCTTACATTTTAAGCAGTATGTTTCCTCCATGTAATATAATCAACGCGTTGATAAAAAAATTAATAGCGATTTGATCATTATTGATACTTCCGGCGTCGTTTCCTTTGGAAACCGGATCAAACTGTGAAATAAAGTCCAGCATTGATTTACCTTTGGAAAGCTCTTTAATAAACATTATACAATAATATCCGCACGCATTGGTGCCGTTTTGCTGAATTTGATTACTAACGTATTTGATCGGTGTACTTGAAAATTTAGGAAATGATTGAACATATCTTTTAATGTGATCGCTCGGAGGAAAGCCATAACTATCAAAATAATTGTTGTCGTATAATGCAACCCAGTGAGTTCCTGAACCGTCATTGAAGTTCTGTATGTTTACAACACAGTGGGTGGTGATTTCATCACTGGTTGTTCCGTTGCTATTTTTTTTTAACTGATTTTTTGAAAACACACCATTGAATCCTGAGACTTTTTTAAGCTTATCACTGATATCAAAATTACTTAGTGGTTTTATTATCATTGCGGCTAATACATCCCTGGTACTGTTCCTGGCAATGTCAGACCGTTTCCAAGCAGTTTTGAGATCAGTGGGCCACCAAGTAATCCTGCTAGCGCTGGAAGTATCATTTGAAGGAAGCCACCCTTCTTTTCCGGTGTCACTAGCTTGTCCAGCTTGGTAAACATTGGCATCATTTTTTTTACTATTTGTTGGACTTCTCTTGCTTTTTTTACTTCAGGTGGTACGGTTTTCTTTGTTCTAGGTGTCCTTGGTGTTGTTTTCTTTACAGCGCGTCCTGCTTTCTTTGCGAGGGCTGCTTCTTTCTTTAATTTTATTGTGGCTCTTTTTACAGCTAATTCTGCTTTCTTTATTTCCATTTCCGCTTTTGTTGCTCTTTTCTTTCTTGGTTTTTTTACCGCTGCTGATGACGATGACATCGTTAATGACATATTAAAATTGTTATATAATTTAACACGACACTGTCAGAGAAATAGTTAACGTTGCTAAAGCACTGTTTACAACAGCGTGGCAGTTCTGATTCCAGAGCCTTGTACAGCCTTAGTTGTTGCACCAGATATTGCACCTGTTGCCGCAGCCATTCCAAGTGTACCGAGCACTGTCAAAACTTTTGGTAACAATGATTTAATCAAAACAGATGCTGCTTGTCCAAGAAAACCGCCTGTCTTTGTAATATCGTCTGCTAGTATTCGTTCAATTTTTCCTGTCAAAGTTTTTATTTGTCCAATTATTGTTATTGTTTGTTTTATTCTTGTTAAATGTCTTTTGTCTGTGTTGTTTTTAACAACGCTTTTTGCACCACTTTTAACTTTTTTCGTCGGCATTTTATAATAAACGATTACACAACTTGTACTGTCATCTTTCCCTTCAGCACATCAAGTGTAAGATATCTGTCAGATGTTACAAATGCAAATGCTTGATATCCAGCACCAGGAGCTGCTCCAAGCTTCCATGATACCTCAATGTCAGCCATTGATAATGATAGTCTTTCAGCGTGTTTACTAACATCAAAATGAAATATTGGATACAATGTTCTAAATTCCTCAATTGATATTTGGCTACCAGTGTCTGTATCAAGATATTTTTGCATTGCTTCGATAAGTGACATATACGCCCGTGAAACGTTTCTTGTTGCCACATTAAAATCACAAACTAACTCTTTTTCTGGATATTGTCGAGAATTTATTTTGGCTGTTATACTTGTAACATTCATATGATCAAATATACGCTTGTTAATTGTTTGATCTCCTGTGTACCTTGCAGCGGTTTGGAACACTATAAATATATGGCGTGGTAACTGTTCTGATGGAGATGTTGTTATTCGCCATGTGTAACTCTGTCCATCTGGTATTGTCAGCGTGTATATCTTATTTTGCTCAAAATGAATTTTCTTTGTAAATGCTTCTAACTTGTTTTCAAGCTCAAGTTGTTTTGCCAGCGATGGAATTATTTTTGGGATCCACAGTGAAAGATTGCTAATAACAAATTGTCCATCATTGCCGCCAATTCTTAAAACGATGTTATTGTTGGTATTTCTGTTAAAAATGACAGTATGCTTTATACCTCTGAAAACTTTGTTCACATCACGACAGAATCCGAATATTGCGCTTAATGGAAGAAACATTGTAATTTGTGCAGCATTATCAGTGAATTTTTGTCGTTTTATATGTCCATCATTGTTATCTGGAAGTAGGTTTCTTCTAATATTATCAATCACAGTGTAAACCGTACCATTAGCACCATTTAAGCCAGCAAGAACAGCTGCTGCATCAGCTAAATTGGCGTACATATCAGGAACAACTGCTACAACCGTTGCGGCTCCTGTACCAGTATCCTTAAACCAAAACATATTTGTTGCAGTTGATCTCGAGTAATCTTCACTAAATGACAAAATATTTAAAATAGTGCTTGCAATTGGTAAATTATCTTGTATGTCCTCGATTGTCTGATTGTTCAGCTGGTAACGTGCATTTTTAAACAATCCAAATCCATTGTTTTGCAGTGCAATATTTGTGCCAGCAGGAAACGCGTTTGCAGCATTAGCCGCTGTCCTTAAATTCCCACGAATCTCAATATATCCTTTATGAGGTAACAGCCAAACGTCTTCATCTCGTGTGCTTATTTTTCTTTCAGTGTTTATGTTCATGTCATTGAGGCCTTCAATGTACTCAATGTACTCAAATTCCACAGCGGTGTTATCGATCATGTACGGCTCCTCAATATTAAAATAAATGCTTGTTGATGCCATTATTATAATCGTTTACATAATATTACCGTTGTTAAAATGCTGCAATGTCTGTCTGCCGACGCTGATTTTGATTATTAGAAATTGAGATTTTATTGTCAGCGATCTTGTCGCTAGCGATCTTATCGCTCAGTGATTTAATAATTCGTTCACTATCATTAGACAATAATTTTTTTGCTGTTTTAATCATTGCACGTGCTGCTTCTGGTGATGGTGCTATTTCCCTTATCAGCTCTTTGTCCAGCGGTGGCGGCTTTTGGTTTTATCAACGTATCGGCGATTAAGTTTCCAGCAGCGTCTCCAATTTTACTTGCTGAAACTGTTGCAACTGATTCCAATGCTTTTAATGCTACTGGTGCTAATTTCGTTGCGATTCCTGGCCCATGTTGAATTATCTTTGAGAATATGTTTCCAAGTAAACTGCCACCGATTGTATGTGGATAATATATTTTTCTTCTATTGCTCATTAGTGCCATTATATACGCGTGTTGATAAAACCGATGTTAAAAACATTGACGACTACATTATTGCACGCGCTTTGTTTCCTTGTCATCAGTGCCATGGCACCGCGATCGTGGTCGATCAGCGATTTAATCGCCTACAACTAGATGCAAATAATACGTTACTATTTCGTTATTAAGATCTAGTTGACGTCCAGTTTGATCTGTTAACTTCATTGTGATTGAATTTATCTGCGATTCAACGTTAATCTGATAATAAATAATTTGCCTTGGGCTAACCTGAATTAATGATCCAGGTGGTACATCAAGTGAAAAACTATAGATTGCCCGATTACGTGATCCAGATGCTGAGTACGATCCATTTGCAATACTGCAGTCGATCAGAATGGAATTAACATCAGTGATGTTCACAGGTTTTTCACCTTCAAATGAAGCTGTTCCGGCTGCTGGTGCACTATACTGTTTTTGCACAAAACCAAGTAGTGCCGCAAGTGAAAATGGTGCACCAAAATCAACAGTAAATCCATTTTTAAGAGTCATTTGTGCACGTAATGTATTATAATTTGCTTCAATGGTGCAGTCGGTTAACCCAAATACTGTTGTAATAATACGATTAATACCAGGTAAATTATATGCTCCAGGAGTAATTGTTTTAGTAACCCATGGCGATGCATTATTTAATCTGTATACGAAATTGTTGTTCACACCATCTTTGATGTTAAAAAAACTGTTCCACAACGTAGCAGAAATAAGTCCAATGCGATATTTACGGCTTGGATCAAGAATAACTGGTGGATTAAATGATACAGTAAAATTTGCGCTGTTGTCACTGGTCTGAGACGAATCAACAAAAAATGTTTCTTCGTTTATCGTCGCTATAATAATCGTTTACACAGTAAACGTTGATAAAATCAACTAGTCAATGAGGTCTCTGTTAAGAATCTGATACTCATCTGTGGTGATAAGATTATTTGACCGAAAGTAATCCAACATCTCAGTTATTTCGTTGTCAATTTCAACACCAGTGTTCCCAGCGTTTTTCGATGAAATAATCAACATAAACCTATCAAAAACATCAGATGGAGATGAAAACACTTTTATTCCAGTTCCTTTTTTCTCAACTATTTCTGCGTCTTTTAAAGAGTAAATAAATGCTTTTTTATGCTGTGTTGTAAGATGTTGATAATACGGTTTTGTTTTTTCTAAATCATCGTTAATCTTAGGATCCATTTTTAACTTACCAACACGTTGATTATATGATTTGACTGTTTTTAACAAAGATAATAACTGATCAGGTTTCATACGTTCAAGTAATTCATCGGGAGGTAAACTATCACAAATAATATTCGTTCGTTTAGATACCGAAGAAACCTCTGAAAGAAGGTTATTAAATTCTCTATCAGATAATGCGTTAACAGGCGCTTTAACCCCTTTGATTTCTTTATCCTTAATTTTTTTTTGCAAAGAATCATATTCATCATCAGTTTTCTTTCTTTCACTAATAGAATCAGTTTTTAACATTTCAATTTGCTTTTTAGATTCTTCAAGTTTTTCATTTAACTCAGTAACGTGTTGGCTTAGTGATTCAATGTTATCCTGAATTTCTTGTATTTTATTAGGATCCGTTTCTCTATCTAACTCATCTTTAAGAAATTCAATCCGATTCCCTAATTTTTGAACATATTCAGCAACATACGCAATATCAGCTTTTGTAAATAATTTTGTAAATTTTGTTTGTATATCTTCACCTGATGCTTGTAATAGGTCTCTAAGGCCTTCTATTTTTTTAGTTGTTCCTGTTGAAAGTAAATTAACTAAATTCTTGATCGAATCAGTTTTATCTGTTAACGTTTTACCAGATTCTTCAATAGCACTTGTAACAGGTTTAAATATTTCTTTTAGTTCTTCGTCAGTTCGAGCCTTTCCAATGGCTGTTTCTTGTATTAACTGTTTATTTCGTTGCCTAGCTTGAATCAATCTTTCAAGTACTTTTTTATCAACGGACATTTTTACGTTTATATAATCGTTTATACAATAGCATTGATAAAATCAATGTGTGTTGACAAATCAAATTATCAATCTAAACAGCTACGAAACATCTTATTAGAATCTGTTGTTATTCGATCAAATATGAAAAACTTGTGTTGACCATTAGTTGCCTCATGATAGTGCTTACTAAACTCTTCTATGGAAATAGCACCGCAGAAGTCATGTGCGATTTTTTCAATATCAGTGTTGTCAAGACCGTTAAAAAGTATGAAACAACCAGTATTACGTCTAATGAATTTATTTACGTTAAAAAAGCCTTGCGCTAAGAAAATCGAATTACAACGTTGATTTCTCGACATTGAAAAGTAGGACTTGATTTTTTCGATTTCATTGTGCTCAAGTGGAATATCATCAAATACAATAATTTTGTTTTCATCAGCGTCAAGTTCTGTAATTGGAATAACGTCTTCAGGATCTCTTATAATAAAGATGTCCTTGGCTTTGCCGTTAGTATTACCCATTGCCTCCTTAAGAGGTTCATTGTAATCGCTTAATGTATTGTATTTATCTTGCTGTGGGTTAACCGTATAAATGTAGACGCGATCGTAGTTCAGCTTGTTATTCAGCAAAAGATTAAGTAAAAGATTAGTTTTACCAGATCCAGTTCTCCCTACAATCAAATAATGGCAGTTAGGCAGATCACAGTTATGTTTGTTTGTTATTACATCACTCGAATCAAAATTTATTATTGGCATTGTATAAACAATTATAGTAAAAACGTTGATAAAAAATCAATGTTGACGAATCAATATAATGTCCTATTACACAAAATTTGGAACAACAATCTCGACAACTTCAACAGCGGATACAAGTAAACCAACAGGTCTCACCAATTATTTAAAGCGATCAGGCGATTCAATGGTTGGAGTACTAAACATGTCAGGTAATAAAATTGCTGGTTTGGTGACAGATTATCCACCAGCAGACATTGACCCAACGCAAGCGGTCAGTCTAAACCAGTTGGTGCTATCTGATAACACACATGTTAGAAAAGCTGGAGACACAATGGAAGGAAACCTTAACATGGGTGCAAATAAAATAAAATCTGCAGCGTTACCAACACAATCTACTGATCTCGTGAATAAAACGTACGTGGATGATATTATATCACAGTACATCAATCGTTCAGGAGATACAATGTTTGGAACATTAACAATGGCAAACAATGCTAAAATAACCGGATTACCAACAGCTTATCCACCAACTGATCAAAGTGATGCAACTTCTTATGCACAAATGTTGACTAAGTTCGCTGACTATGTGCCACGTAGAGGTTCTACAATGATCGGATCACTAAATATGGGTGGATTTGTTTTGAATGGACTCAATACTTACTTATCATGGGCACTTGACAACGCTGTTAACGTTCAGTATATGAATGATAATGCTGTTCTTAGGACCGGAAGCACAAGGACAGGAACACTGGACATGAACAATCGAATACTAAAAAACTTACCAGTTCCATCTAATCCAGGTGATGCCGTTCCGTATTCATCTCTGTTGAATCTCAGTAGCGCAGTTGTAAACAAAATCGGTGACACAATGACAGGAAATCTTATTATGAGTGCCAACTCAATTGTAAAATGTGCAGCAGCACCAACAGCATCAGATGACCTTACAAACAAATCATATGTTGATTCACGAGTACTAGGCAGCGTTCGAATCAAAAACAATGTTGGTTATATTCCACCATTATCAGGAAACACTGGTAATCGTAATGGGTTTATTGTAACATCATCGTCAGCATATTCTGGTTACGCTCCTTTCAACGCATTTACTTATCATTTGCAGTCGACGTTAAATACAAACGAATGGGCAACTAATGGCTCAACAACAAACTTCTGGATCAAAATCGAATGTCCTGCAAGTGTATCAGTGTGGAAACTTCAACTTCGTGGTCGAGCAAGTGGTGCAGAACGAATATACAACTGGAAATTACAAGGCTCAACCGATGACGTCAACTGGACAGACTTATATGTAGCAACAAGTTATTATATTTCAAAT
Source organism: Margaritifera margaritifera (assembly GCA_029931535.1). Taxonomy (NCBI): domain Eukaryota; kingdom Metazoa; phylum Mollusca; class Bivalvia; order Unionida; family Margaritiferidae; genus Margaritifera; species Margaritifera margaritifera. Next base: position 45,071 of record JAQPZY010000723.1, read on the forward strand.
TCTGTACAAAGTTTTAATATTGCAGCAGCTAATATAATTGCTAAATACTGGTTATTTAGACTATTTGTTGTCGCCGCAGAAACAACAAATCCAGGACTTAGTATGTTTCAAATATATTCATTGGATGACTCAATGTAACATTTGATTTTTGTAAACGTTTATCATGTAATAACAATGTCTGAAATTGTTGAAGTATGTCGCGAGTTTTACAATAAAATATTCGAATTTGATCACACACAGCTGGATAAACCTGATTTTACTGCACCAATTAATCCTGGTAAAACAAAACAAGAAAAAGATGAAGCACAACGACAAGAAAATATTCGAACAGCGTTTCGTGAACTATCAAATATGATAAAAAATACAGATGAACAAACTGAAAATATTAGAAACTTAAGATCGGTTATTGCAATGAGAAAGGCACAGATGAAAGAAATTTTAAACAAATACGATATGTTCGTAAAATTTTGTACTCAAGCGGAAATGTATAAACTAGAGAGTGAAATTGAAAAATTAACTCATGATACAATCACAGAACTATCTCGTGATAATGTGTTTACGATATTGAGGGCAAAGTTAGTACAAAAACGAAAATTTACTGGAGGAGAATCAGGAAAACATAAAGAAAGACTAGATTGCTTAGATAAAATTTTTGAGAAAAAGCGACATGGCCTTGGACGAAACACAAAAGCGTTTAATAATTTTGCAAAACGACGACTGTTCAGAGAGCTCGGATTAGATTACAATGACACTGAAACAATTGTTGCCGTCCACAACGAACCAGATGACGCACATGCACTTTCCACGAGTTACTTAGTGCTTGTATCATCAAAAACACCATAATTTCAGAACAAATACAGCGGTGATGATATAGCAACTGCATTTGATGCCGTGGAAACAATTGAGAAAAAATTGAAAACATTATCAGATCTTGAACGAACACCTTTTTATGATGAACTAAACACACTTGATGAAATAACAGATGAAATAACATGGAATCCAGATCTAAAACAAAAAACATATAATCAAATAATAATTAATGGAGATGACAATCGTTTATTAGATGCTTTCATGAGCGAACCACTATATGCAAATTTACGTGAACTAATAAAAGTAAAATTAAAGGTAAATGAGCTCTTATCGAAAGATAATATACTAGGTGAATTTGCTGCGGCGTATACAATATTATATCAGTACTTAGTGCTAGATACTATACCAATAGGAGCTGTAAAATCAGCTATGGAATTTATTGACTTAAATCAAAATGTTGATGTAAACAAAATAAATAATGTTCCAGAAACCTTCGAATTCAAATATAAATTATCGTATTCGTTTGAACAAGATCAAATTATAAAAGATAAACAAATACAAATATTCGGAAAATACAGAGATTTTATCGATGATATAAAAAATAACAAGTTTAAAGAACTAGTTGCAAAAGCCGCAGAAAAATTAAAATTTGTGGAGGTTATTAAATACCATAACGATGTTGATAAATTCACTGATGCTGTTTTTACCCTTTGGTTTATTGATAAATACTTGAAACCAGAACATATAGCTGGTATGCATGAACCTTATGATGAAAAAATGTTTAATGTTTTTGGACACAGTGTTGTAGACTCTGAGGCTTATTTTAAAATAAATAGGCATTTAGAAGATAAAATTAAAGTAGAATATCTAAATAAAATAAAAAATTTGACGAATATTCATGATATTATAAAAGGTCCTCATCCTCTTCCACTAGATATACTTTCTCAAGTTGATCGTTATTTACTTCCACATGATATTAAAATTAAAAATATAAGAAAATTAAAGTTAGAGTTTGATTATAAAGAAGGTTATTTAAGAGTAAAAACTGTTTTATATAACGGTTTATTATCAGATCAACCGCAATCAAATATAAAGGAAAGATTCGCAACCGCATACGTAATACTTCGCCAATACTTTATTCCACGTAATATTAACATCGATTTCGTTAAAGCAGCTATCGAATTCATTGATTTACATGAACACAATATTGGTGAAATAAATGATATTGCAACGGTTTCAAATACACTCGACCACAAATCAACAAAAGAATACACAGACAAACAAGAAGAACAACTGCGTCGTCCTACAGCAAATATGTTTAACAAATATCGAGCAGTACTTACAGATGTTCGAAATGCAGATTTTAATGCATTAGTTTCAGACGCTGCCACAAAATTAAAAATCACAAGTTAACTTAAAAATAATTAATGCGCAGATTTTATACACAATCAAATATAATGAGGCAAATTATTGACTTTAATCATATTTCGGAAGCAATACCAGAAGATCAACGAAACCAGCTAATATCATATTTTAAAACATATCACAAAAAGTTGTACTGTGCAAAGAAAGCAAGTAGGTACTATAGCCGACTAATAAAATTAATATTTTATGCTCCATTATTGCTCACAACAAGTGGTATCATCTCAGCAGGTAGTTTAATGAACCCTCTTCTTCTAATATTATCAGCAGCTGGTGTATTTATCAGTACAGGATTTAAACGACTTGAACCAAAGCTCGAACATAAAAAAGCATCATGTAAATTAGCAGCAGCTGTGTACTCAAAAATACTATTACAATTACAAGCGTATCTTAGAGGAAGACAATATGACATTATAGGATTAATACATGAACTACAAACCAAGGAAGACTTATTAATCGATGTTGTACCTAGTAGAACAACAAAGTACGAAGTCGAGTACACAAAAAAATATGTTTGATAGAACTATTAATTTGATGATCTAAAGCTAAATTATATTATTAACAATCAATTAAAGATATAATTTTATGTGTATTATATATAATGTCAACCCAACAAAAAATCACACTTTTACAAAAATATGGAGATAATCATGTTATGATTGAAAATAAATTTTACACACTGGAGATAACCTCAATGGATGTAAATAAAATCTATCATAATTCTGGAAGAACTGAAATAGAAATCTGTACCACAGATACGGATCAATATTACAAGGATATAGAAAATCTTGAAACAGAGATTAAAACAATGGTAAAAAATTACACTGGTGAAGTAATCAGAAAACAACAATTTGCAAAGATAAACATTGACAACAGCTCAAAAGTATTCGAAAAAAGTAATACAAGAACAAAGATTCCAACAAGGGATTATTCTCTGTTACAATCACAAAATCTTAAAGTAACCGGAAAAATTGCATTTAGAGTAAAAAAATATCAAAATAAAAACTATCTTAATGCATATGCTGTAGAATTAGATCTTGTTTACAAATACGATGATTCTGAGGATGAAAATGAGGATACAGATATTAAACTTTAATTTTAAACATAATACAATTACACTTATAAAAACTTTTCATTTCATTAAAAAAAATATTTTTTAGCAACTTTGTGGATCGTTTTCCAAAGTTGTTTCCAGCTTGATCAACGCCTTGATGACCACGCTTTTGAGGCACCTAATGGATATTGGATAGAGCAATTTGTTTGCACGATGAAAACCTCTATGATGACAAAAGACAAAAAGTGTTTTAGAATCTGCCTTTATCTATACTACTATTGGTCCAGTGGGATGGAACACCATTCCCAATGACATAAAGCAGGCTCCTGGCATTTCTTCTTTTCATAATCAATATCTTAAAAGGATGAGATCCTTATACAGTTGGGCAGTTCTAATATAAATAGGTCCTGCTTTTCTCTGCTTATAGATCTTTTTCACAGATTAATTTTTCGATCTAATATTTTATGTATTTGTATGTGCTCACCGATACTTGTGCATATGTTACACGTTTGATTTTCAGAATAACTAAATTTTTTAGTATTAAGCCTTAATTGTATCCTATTGTGCTATATATACTGTTTTTAGTATACAGCGTAATTGTATCCTATTGTACTGTATATACTGTTTTTAGTATACAGCCTAATTGTATCCTTTTGTACTGTATATACTGTTTTTAGTATACAGCGTAATTGTATCCTATTGTGCTGTATATACTACAGTTTATATTGTAGAAAACAGAAGGCCTCAACATAGATTAGTTCCTGTAACTAACTGAATTACCTTCTCTAAACAAAGTCATAATTATCAGAGTATTGCACCTAGGATCCCAAGGTCAGGAGACAGTGTCCTCGCCCTCCAGATTTGGGGGACACACATTTTAAAGGGACAAAGGAAACTTGTAGTACATAATGCACTAGTAGTGTTAAAACATGAGATAATCTTATTTGCTTCGACAGTTTTGCCACCTTAATTTTCTCATATTTTCCTTGAAAATTTACATTATTGCAATACACATTTTATCATGTGATCAAGTAACTTATGAAGACTTTAACATGTTTGAATATCTGGTTAACCTGAAATGAACTGCATCATAGAATTTTCCGTTCCGGATCTTGCTCATTTAATTTTAGTGTTCATTCATTATCTACTAACATTTATTATAATAAATACCATGTTTTCTTAATTACTTTTCTTTTAGAAGTATTAAATCATTCATCAAATGACAAATTGTGTATTTGCATAAATGAGTATCTTTTTCCATTAATTCAGCCTGAAAATAAATTAAGTCCTTACTGCCGTAGGTGTGACTTTAGCCTCGAAAATACATTACAAAATCGGCGGTCAAAGACTTTAGCAACTGGACCGACTACCACAAACCTTAAATGTTTTCATTGCCAGATTAATTGTTTTGAAATGGATATTCATTGCCGTCTTGCAGGTTTTATCACTTTTAGCGACTTTGGCCATTGCTAGCGCCAACATAGACGTGGATGCACATCCGCGAAGGAAAAATGTAGACATATTTGTTTCATTTTTTTTTTCAAACACAAAAGCGCGCCAAGAGGGGTGCACAAGGTCACGATCTCGGGGACATGGGAGCCCGCTCTCCAGGTGCAATACTGATATTATTATTATTATTATTATTATGCAATACCATTCGTAGACATACCCCACACAATAAATATTAAACGCTAAATATATGTTTTAGCCATTTCGGGGTTCTACATTGGCATAACAAAAGAAACGTGCTTACTTACCAGCTCAGAACGTGAAATCCGAAAAATAAAAAAATTAAAGCTGTATATATACTCTAAAACCACGTGATCGATTAACTAGAGACTCGTGTGGCTGAAATGAGCAAATAACGTCCAGGGTGTCCCATTATTACGAGAAAAATAAAGTAAGTCAGCATGTGCACGTGCATCAAGAGATCTATGAGCAGGATTCGCTTGTGCATGTACAACGAATGACGTTTACCCTCAGCCAGGGACCCCATTGAATCAACAACAATAGGCAGTGCTGCAAAGGAGATGGGAATTGTTTTGGCCATGGTGAATTTCCAAACTGTATGCTACAATTGAAATAATGATATGGAATAATTACAGGTATATTCATATTCCCTGCACACCCACCCACCCACATCCATATAGAGATGTATATTAGCATCATGCATGTCAACCTCCTGAGACAAAAACCTGTACACCAGACCAAAATAAAAACGTACAAATGATGGGATTCCCGTACAAGTTGACCAAAAAAAACCCGTACAAATGACGGGATTCCCGTACAAGTTGACAGGTATGAAAAACGAAACAAACCCATTATCCCTGAGGCATTATGTACCACAGGTTAAACATAGTTATTGTTATACAGGTAATAAAACTCTTTGTAGATGATAAATATTGATTGTGGGTGCTATATGTTCGGTACATTGAATGCTCTTTTAACGAAATTCAGATGGCTGCCTTTTATATCCAAACACACCTGTGAAAGAAATCCCACAAGTTATGTTATTAACAATTATCACCTAGACACCTTGAAATCGCCGACTTGCATCAAAACAATCTTTCAGCAGTCGATTGTTTCGAGTCGGCAAGCTCTGCTTACTTTGAAGTTGCCCTCGGCTAGGTGGGGGAAAAAAAAAAAAAAAACAGAAGAGAGAACCACAACATATAGATCACGGTGGTGGCGAATTCCAACTTTTCGATAGGCAATGGGCTCTGACCCCACACCCCAACATAAATGTCCAAATATAAAAAATGGGGTGTGAAGGGTCAGAGGAAACTCGGACTACCGGGGCCCCAATTGATTGACTGATTTATGGATTTATGCATTGATGATTGTTTGTGTTATGTAAGGAGGATAGAAGAAAGAATGCTGGTATGACCATTTTATCTTACATAATACATTAACTCATTTATTCATTCATTCGACGCTACATTCATTCAGTCAGTCAGTTCATGTTATTTTAGAATATGTTAAAATGGATTTAATTTTTTTTTTTAAATTTCTTTATTTATGTCTTCGTATTCTGAGAAAACTGTTTCGACCTTTCCATAGGTCTCATCAGGTGGTAGTAGGTAACACAACTGCACGTAACATGCATTGTGTTATATACAGATTTCCCCACGACAGTTTTCCTTTCTGAATTATGTGTTGTGCATGGTGTCCTTGGGAAAGGCACTTTACTCCAATTGCCTTGGCACTAAAAAACCTACTTGTGTTGCTGTGCCGTAAAACACCAAACCAAACTAAACCAAAACCAAGGTCTAAATGAAAGAGTATCATTGGTTACACTATTCTCAGAGTATAATAATAAAAGGTTGCCATTATTATGGATACACTTCTATTCTATTCTGTTTTAAAATGTATATGTTCGAGCCTATGCCAGCCAACAACGAAGACGACGCAGAATCACCAGATTCCGAGTGGGAATGCATAGATGGCGAGCAGCAGAGTCACAGGAACGATGAAGTAAACAAAGTTGGTAATGTTGGTAAGCCACTTTCGCTGTTTCATATCTGTATTCATATTTAAAGCTCTCTTATTTTTTATGTTTGATTACAAGAAAAGAAAATGAGAACTTAGAAAAACCATTTGTTTCCCCATATCCAACCAGCTGTGCCACAATGTAAACAAATCATACATGATCATACCTCCACCCCCACCAGGGACAAAAATTATGTACATACATTATGGGTGTTAAAAATAGGTAAACTGTGGGCAAGTTGCAGTATAACACTCTTTTTGCCTGATTGGAATATCTGATTTGCTACAATTTATTGTGCTGTCTCATTATTATTTCCAGGGAGAAAGTTTATGTTAACAAAAGCTCAGTCATCTGCTTTCTTCAATTTAAATGTTGTTTAGACCCTAGCTTTGGTGTCAAACTTTCTTGTTATATAATTCAGTGCTCAAGCTCGATAAAAATGTGGGGCTGTTCCCCATCCCCTCTGCCCTTTAAGAGCCTGCTCCTCTCCTGATCATCAAGATCCCTTCTTCAAACTGTTTTAAATATACTTATTCACTTGTATGCCACTTTTTAAAAGGATTACATTCTATGTTTTATCATTGGTGTCAAGTACTCTTATTTGGGAAGAAAATGTCCTTTTTTTCCAAAAAGTGCCCTCATTGTAAATTGTACTGCATGAATAAAATACTGCCACTGCCTTCAACTGGACTTTTTCGCATGTTGCAAAATTCATTCGCTCCCTCTGAAACATGCCTCCTATTTACATACATGTGGCAAAACCAGGACATCAGATCAGTAGATTTCAAAATTTTGATTAGTAGATTGGCTTCTAAATCAGTAGGATTTATTATTGACATACATTTTACATGTTTTAAGGCGATTGAAAAACAAAACAAGTGCATTTTTGACCATAATATGTACACTCTTCATGTTATAATAAAATAGCAAGTTTTAAACGTGAATCAGATTCTGATGGCAATGTTACAATAATAATTAATTAATACGAGTCAGAAACTTGTCAATTAAATGAAAAAGGAAAAGTGGTATATACTTTTTTCACTGCAGAGATTTTTCACTGCTGAAATGATTTTTTCACGACAAAGGTTTTTTAAAATAAAATCCACGAACATTTTTAGTTTCCTTCACAAATTTACTCCCTGGTGTACACTAATGACATGCAGGCTCTCAATAGTTTTCTGATCCAGATTTCCCCTATGTCATGTCTGCATATGTCTGGTGATATAATATCTTCCTCCATATATTATCATAAAATCCAGTTTGCATGAAACACACAATGCAAACTCAAGACCTTTGCTACTCATTTGCAGCAACTTAAACCCTGATTTCCAAGCATTGTTGAACTTCTTGTAATATTTTTAGCGGATGGTTGTTTAGCATTTGGAGGAAACGCATTTTGACATAAATTAACCAAAACAAGAAAAGAGCTTCCTCTTAAAGTGTCTTGAAAAACACAATTGACCAAAAAATATAAGAGCTTTTTTAAATATTCCTCTTAAACATCTTGAAAAACACAATAACAATTAAACAAGACAAAAAATCAAAACACTTATGCAAATGTTTCTGCCTAAATCATTTTTGGGTTGGTCTCTCCCTTTAATCTCACCTCTGGACGATTTTTAATCAAAGACTCACAAGCCATGATGGACCAAATTTGATCCCTTTATCACTTATAACACCTCAATAAATATCCTGCTTTTGACATTAAACACTACAAATTACAACAATAAGATAATCAATTTACAGCTTGTTGTGTACACATGTCAGCCATTGTGTAACAATTCTTAATCGGATTAGTAATCACTCAGCATGCATCACTGCACCAGTCATTGCACTGGTGGAACAGTTCCAGTCCCCAGAAGACTGGTTACGACTGATTTCTGTAATGTGGGTGGAAGGCATACAAATACTTATTTTTTTTCTTCAAAAATTTTGTTTGTTTCTTCTAATTTTCAGAAGTGGTAGATTTCAAATATAAAATGGTATGTGCGTTATACGACCTTTAAAATGGTATTTTTGTCCTACCACTGGTAGAATCACATGTATTTTTAAAAAAAATATCTTTATTTTTTCCATTACTTTCAACCTAAAGTATGTGCATTATGTCTAGATTAGTCAAAATTATTATTACTTTCTTACACTTTCCTGTAGCATGGTTATTTTACAAGCAATATTTAAGACCATTTCATTGGCAGAAAAGTATGGTACTTTTTCTTATCTAGCATATATGTACAAATATATTTTGCTTTTAGGTGTTTGTGTAACAACTGTGGTCCCATGGAGATGGAGTTAGAGTCAAAGTGCTGTAAATATTATGAGGAATTGCAGAGTAAGCTGGACTTGGTTCCTGACTGCATTACTCAGCATGAATGGTTTCTGGGAAATTAGTTCAACCCAGATGTCATAGAAGTCTCTTGTATAAATTTGTACAGGCAAATGAACCCATAGGTGAAGAGGAGCCAATACACAAGTAAGTTTAGTTGTTTAAAAATTCATCTGTGGAGTGGCAGCACCTTTCACATTGCCTCTGTAACTTCGCTTAAGCAGAGAATTTATTATTAAAAAAATAATATCAAATACAAGTAAAAAAATAAAATGCAAAACAAGGTTGTGATATATTTTATTTATTTCATCAGCCAATAATAATTAAATTTGTCAGTAAAACATTCATAGTAAATAAATCAGGATGCACTTACTACACACATATTTTTATATGTGTTAGCATATTCAGGAATCAAAGGCTCTAAGTTAAGGGTGGTGCTCTGAATGAACCAGGCTTCCTGAAATTTTCGCAAGTGCAACTGGACATTTTGACATACTTGATAGAAACACTCCTCCATAGGTCTCATCAGGTGGTAGGAGCAAACAGTAAGTTTATCCCTATGATTTGCTACAGATTTCCCCACAACAGGTTTTTGTGTGTGTTTGTTTGTTTGTTTAACAAGCCATATTTATACAGTGTTCCTATCACTGATCATGATGTTGCCACATTTGCACTATAGTAAATTCATCATTTTGGTGAAAACATTATCTTGTTTTCTTGATACAGATGTCTGTTTAGATTTCCCTTCCACTTTCTGACTATTGGCATCAGATCAAAGTCTTTTATATCAACTCGAAAAAGATGTATTCTTATATGTTTGTCAAGACTGTCAGCACTCAGCCTGCACCACTGCTTTGTTTTATCAAATTCTGGTATGAAAATCCTTGTTCACACTCCATACTTGATACTGGAAGTAGCAGTGAAATTTTCATAAAATGAATCACATTCGGGTATTGTCCTTTCATTGAAATTAGTTTTCCCAGTAATTCAGCTTATGGCAGTTACCCTTGATTGTTGCACACATTGTACTTGAGTATCCTCCAATATTCCTTCACCAAATATACTGGTCGCCATGTCCTGAAAATTTGTGTCAAATTTCAAAACCAAATCAGACAAAAAAAGGGGAAGGGGGAATTCAAAAATACATTCTGCTAGTTGATAACCCATATAATTAGATGAATGTTGAAAAGAAAACATGTAGAACAGTAAACTGGTCTTTATCAAGGTTTTTAAATTGTCATGTATTACAAATCACTAATATGAGTACCAATTCTTGCATACAGTTGCTATCATATGGAAAAGTAAATGAAGGTGCAGAAGTTCTCAGGTGATTTAATGTTTGATAATGACGGATTGCATATCTAACACAGTTTCTTTCTTTTTGTGGGGCAGAGTGTATATACACATCACCTATCGATGCCTTGCCCACTGGATCTGGCACAAACTTGCAAAGTATGACAGGCGGGTACTACCAGTATGTGCTGTGAATGCCATAAGAACCAGATTTCCTTCCTTGAGAATGCCAGAGACCTCTGACTGCAAAACCTTGACCTATGCATGGGGATGACTTCTTGCTTGGGAACCTTTTTAGTGGTGTTGATGACTGGAGATGCCTTGAAGATTCTTGTTGAGCCTCTCTGTGAGAACTGTATTTTTGACGAAGAATAATTAGTTCCTCCAACAGAGCAGCCACATATTCTGTTAAAAAAAAAATTATGAATCAATATTCATTCCTTTTCATATAATCCATACATTTCTAGATTTCTATACAAATTGTACAAACTTGATAAAATATATTTAATTTATCACGTCACCATGAAAGTGTTCACTGATAAAAGTTCTAGAAACTTGGCAAGTTCATTCTAGCATAAATTCAGCAGTACATGTAGTAGTATTTCTTTGCAGAAGCAACTGTTCATCATGGAAATATTTCTGGTTTTGTTAAGCTATTTTGTACAATAGTTGCATGATTATAAATTGTTCATCAAGCAGTTATAGGAAAAATATGAACAGCTATGCAATTTTAACTACATACCAACCCTGGAATACATACTGATTGTATTTAAAAACTAACCATAGGAACAGTCTTCAATACATAGTGACCAACCTTGTATTTTGGATATGATATTTTAAACTTCAACTTTCCGTCTTTTTTCACAGCCTGGACTATTGCAGCATATGTGTAGAGCTGCCAAGTGTAACCTAAAAAAGAATGATACATGAAAAAAAATTATGAATTTGTCTAATCTGTGCATATTCAAAATAATAAATGTAATTCAAGATTAGTTCTGATTTATTTTAACTTTTTTATCATTTGTATATGTAATACTGACTTCAAACTATACCGTAGAAAAATTATCTACAGGCACACACACACACTTTTGTCTAAATCCTCAAGTTAATAACATTATTATACAGTATCACATACATACATTTCTGAGCATATGGTAGAATGTTCTGTAATTCCTTGCCTTTCTTTCATTCCTGGATAGGAGAAGCTCACAAACTTTGGGGCAAACTGACAGACAACCATGTGTTGTCCCTTCAGCTGAGAGATCTGTTGTGCTGGGGAGAGTTTACAAATGTCATACAGCAGTTTTCTTTTGGATATCAGCAGCTCTAGCTTCTTGTGAGCCTAGGATCCTGAAATATGACAAGTGAATTGCCTCACAGTATTATAATCAAGGAGTATAATGCTTAATTATGACAGAAACAAAACTGTTGTAGAACTAACTAACATAAACTTACATGTTTAACAAACCACAACAATTAAAATAACTGCAAACAGGAACTGAAAAACATCTCACGTCAGACACAAGCATTGTTACTGAGAACATACATTTTCCATTGAAGTACAAGGGTATTCATCATAATTTAATTTTCATACCATTGCCTTATGATAAATGAAGTACTGTAATGTACAAGTCATAGTTTTGAATGATATTACTTGCTTTGATCCAGTTATGCTTTATAGGACCATGGAGACAACCTGGGAATTTTTCACCATGACCTTCATGTTAGTTGGTCACATGATTTATGATCGACATCAATTTCTGTTCTACTGCATCACCATTGCCACCACTGGATGCTGCTCACTAGTATAGGTGATTTTATATGGACTGTGTCCACTGACCAGTGATCTCACACCCCTTCTTCCCTGGACTACTGAGATGCTTTTTCATACCTGGAACAAAAGATTGAATATTATTAGTTCTGTGCAGTCCTTAACTGATACTTCCTTATTATTGCTAGCCCATTACTCCAAGAAAATTAGATATCTATTTAGGCATTATTTCTTATGCCACTACAGTTTGCTATGGTAGATGAATGAGAGTATTTTGCTGATTTTGTTTTTTCTTTTTGGCTATAGATGCATACTTACAGTTTTCTTATAAAATTTATTAGCAAGACCTGCACCAAAACCACTCAACACATGGTGAAATTTTAAAAAATTAACAAACCCATAAATGGGGGTGAATATATACTAGTATTAAATTACAACTTTACATTGACATTAGTGTCACTATTCTTGGGAGTTTTCTTGTGGACAACCTAGTGCTTAACATGTGAGAAAAATGAGCAAAAATCTCGGATGTTATAAATAAATATGTGGGTCTTTTCTTCTTGAAAACCATTAGGCATAATTCATTGGGACTATTCACATTTTATTCAAATCTTGACACGTGCTTGTGAATACATAATTATTATATTAGTAACATGCCGCAAGTTAATTGAAGGAAAATAAATTGTCACTATTGCCACATACTCCAACAATCAAGACAGTTTTTAATCAAAGGGAGTGTTGGGGTGGGGGGTGTCTTGTAATTGTAAAACCTCTCATGAACAAAATGCAATAGTAATAGATATTGTATCCATCTTGTACCCAGAAGATATGAAATTTCCAGACTGGATTTTCTCTTGTATACAAACATTAAAACATCTATGATCATGAGAGAATTTGTGTGTGATAAAGATTTCTCTGCAAACTGGAGAGTTCTACAAAGAAAAAAAGAAAAATATATTAAAGAAAATTTAACTGGAGTATTGTCCTTTTTTACCTCTGTTGTTTGAGAGCCTCTAAACATATGGCTTGATGATGAATGATGAAAATCAACACTGTTGTTTGAGAGCCTCTAAACACATGGCTTGATGATGAATGCTGAAAATCAACACTGTTGTTTGAGAGCCTCTAACACATGGCTTGATGATGAATGATGAAAATCAACACTGTTTGAGAGCCTCTAAACACATGGCTTGATGATGAATGCTGAAAATCAACACTGTTGTTTGAGAGCCTCTAAACACATGGCTTGATGATGAATGCTGAAAATCAACACTGTTGTTTGAGAGCCTCTAAACACATGGCTTGATGATGAATGATGAAAATCAACACTGTTGTTTGAGAGCCTCTAAACACATGGCTTGATGATGAATGGTGAAAATCAACACTGATTTGATAGGTCAGATGCGTCCGACTCCCATGTTCCTGAGCCTGTCGCAGTAGCACCTCCAAACAAAGCTGCTCTTTTATGCGTGGTCTTTCTTTAGCCTCAGCCTTTTGGGCATCATGCTTTTCTAGCAGTTCATCAATAGTCCACAAATCACAATTAAAAATGATATTAAGCCCAGTTTATTGAGCACTATATGAAAACTGATCTCTGTGATTATTTAAATTAAACTGGATACATTTACCTCTGCAGTCTTCTGTTTTTAAAAATGTTATTATATTTCACTTAAAATTTTTATTTATACTTTAAAAATTATAGTCAGAAATTCTGACAGACCATGGCTGTACAACCCATGCAAACTTTAATATTGGCCGAAAGACTGCATCAGCACTTGACAATTTTCAAAATAGCTGCATTTAGCATAATTCCACTCAATTGTGTGTTTATGTGTGTGTATATATATATGATTCTATATATAGATGTATGAATAGCAAGGGATAAATGTATGTCATATCCATTTTTGGCATGCAGAAACAGCTAATTGTTTACAGAGATTTCCAAAATATTTATTTCATTAAAAAAACGGATTTGTAATACTAATTAGATATTTTCATGGTGTACATACATAACAAATATGTTTCTTTTACGACTAGAAATTATATCGCACATTTGTACAATGTGTGTGGCCAATTACCTTTAAAATATTTAACATTTCACCACTCTAATGAGCTCTGTCTATTGCTATAACTGGTTGAAGTAACTGGAAATGGGTGTGTTGGCTAATCAGTATGAGCAATGGACAATACATACAATGATAACAGCATACATTTCTAAAGTTTATTTAGTAATGAATACAAAGAAAATTCATCAGGAATGTTAATTTAAAGACACACACAAACACAGTGGCAGTACAACGGGGGGGGGGGTCAATTCCCCCTGAGCTCCAGGCGAAGGGGGGGCACCGTTGGGAGCTTTTTTTTTCAAGTGTAACAGGACATAGATCGGGGGGGGAGGGGGATGGAGATTGGCAGCTGACATAAAAACTTTTCTGTGGCAAAGTAGGGGCACCACTTAAGAATATTGTTTCCAAGCACCTCGAACCCTCATGCTGCCACTGCATACACACACACACACACACACAGAGGTCTGCAAGCACATTTAAATCCAGTAAACGTTGTGCATGATAATTAGGATGGGAATATTCTATATCAATGTTTTTCTTGTCACCTTAGTGTGCAAAAATTCATTCTATTCATTGAAGCAGTTTCCTCCTCTGCACTAGGAACCATTTGTGTGCAAGTACCATCTGTTTCTCAAATCAGGTGGTTTTTACTTAGCTCTACTGGTCATAGACCAGAAGAGCTTATGGGATGGTCTGTTGTCCATCCATCCATCTGTCAGTTAGGTCAAGTTTGTTATAGCTTCTCCTCTTAAACTACTTGGAGGATTGCCACAAAACTTTACACACACATTTATCCCATGGTCTAGTTAGTCTCAAATAAAAATGGTGCAGATCTGATGTCCAATATGGCCGTGATGGCAGCCATCTTTAAAATCTTGTTATCGATACTCCTTCTGAATGGATGGTCATATCAAGATGGGGTTTTCACTGAAAGACTTCTTATGACGTCTAGTTGGTTCCAAATGAAAATGGTGCATATAGAACATCCAATATGGCTGCCATGTCAGCATCTTGAAAATCTTATCGCTACTCCTCCTGAATTAATGGTCGTTACGAACATGGGGTTTTCACTGAAAGACTTCTTATGATACCTAGTTGGTACTAAATAAAAAATGTGCTGATCTGATGTCCAATATGGCCGCTATGGCAGCATCTTAAAATTCTTGTTATCGCTACTTCTACTGAATGGATGGTCATTTCAAGATGGGGTTTTCACTAAAAGACTTCTTATGATGTCTACTTGGTCCTAAATGAAAATGGTGCCAATCTGAAGTCCAATATACGTCCGGCCGTTAGCACAAGTTGTTATCGCTACTCCTAAACTATTTTCAGGATTGCCTATGATTAATTATGCCATTTAATCTTGATTCTGTATCTATTCCAATTCATGTATGATGGTGCAATGTGATCAATTGACTGTTGTTAGATGATTATATAACCTCTTTGGTTTAGATTAATACTGTAAAATGTATCGTGAATAACCCATTGACCAAAAGTATATCCTTTTGGCAAATAATTTCAGTCCAACATGTTTAAATATACATGTTCAGGTTCATCATAAGCCTTGGATACATGATATTCAGACAAAATCAATGCTGATTTGTCACATCTGATATTGTTTAGGACAAAAAATTGTTCATCGTGTATTTTTCCTATGACACAACTTGGTTTTTTCTTTGTTTTTGCTGATAAAATTGATAGAAAGTTGCGTTTATTTTACAGTGGTCATTGTTGGAGGACACATGACTGTTATCATAAAGGTCAGAAAACTGGAGGAAATACAAGTATGATTCAATAAAGTTAGGGTCTCAGCAACAAAGTTACTTATATAGAAATATATTACTTAATCTTCAATCATGATCATTACATATTTATTATGAAGTGCTTTGAAATTATAACTATTGCTACTGCTAAAAAGTCTTGGTCATAATATATTTGTAAATGTCCAAATTTTATAAATATCTTTTAATGTTGAAAACCAAATTTCTATTTTAATGACCTTTTATTGATAGAAACATTCTTATTTGCTTCAAGAAGTTTTCTGTAGCTTACGTGATTTTAATCTTTTATATGTTTTTCCTCTGGCGTTGTACATCCATTTATCAAAACATTTAATGCAAACAATAAACGAAAGAAAATATCAGCAACTACTCCTCCTTGTTATGGTTTGTATGTCTGAAGACATTTTGCAACGCCTTGTATTGTCCACAGTACTCGTTACATTTGTATTTTACATGCCAGTTTGTTATGCTTAATGTTGATTTGAAGGTTCTAATGTTTACCTATGTAATACAATGGTTTGCATTGCCCCATAGGTATGGAGAAAGTCAATACTTCAAGGCTCATTACGGTGGCTCTGGGTTACGGGAGTCACCCTAATGATGTATTTGTGACTTAACAAGTCACATCTAATCCATCACCATTATATCAATGTACCGATTCGCTGTTGCAATAAATGTCATTCTGGAAATGCCGAAAACAAAATATTAAAAAGAATAACGATGTTAAAATAGATAGTATATTGTAAATAATAAAGATGGACTGGTTTCTCATAAGCAGTTGGCATTACGTTAGATGTGAAATACATCCCATTTTCAATTAAGACAGATTATTATCCTCACAGGAAATGCATCCCATTTTCAATTAAGACCGATTATTATCCTCACGGGAAATGCATCCCATTTTCAATTAAGACCAATTATTATCCTCACATGAAATGCATCCCATTTTCAATTAAGACCTATTATTATCCTCACATGAAATGCATCCCATTTTCAATTAAGACCGATTATTATCCTCACATGAAATGCATCCCATTTTCAATTAAGACCGATTATTATCCTCACATGAAATGCATCCCATTTTCAATTAAGACCGATTATTATCCTCACGTGAAATGCATCCCTTTTTTTATTAAGACTGATTACTATCGTCATGAATAACATAAACTACAGATACCTCTTTCAGTTGGAAAGTCGATTCTGGGAAAATAAAAACGGAAATTGAACAATAAATGACTTTTCTAAAATGTTGAATATAGGGTCACAATTGGTTTGTTTTACCTAATCATCAGATATGTTATTCATTATTTCAAATTTAAAATATGAATAGTATTGGTAAT
This sequence comes from Margaritifera margaritifera, assembly GCA_029931535.1. Classification (NCBI taxonomy): domain Eukaryota; kingdom Metazoa; phylum Mollusca; class Bivalvia; order Unionida; family Margaritiferidae; genus Margaritifera; species Margaritifera margaritifera. Next base: position 62,421 of record JAQPZY010000723.1, read on the forward strand.
TATTGTAAAGTCAGACATTCTGATGATCTTTGATGTATCAAAGGGGCAATGGCCTAAAGAAGACCTTCAGTCTGAAATTCTGAGAAGGCAGGTCAAATGATTAAGACAGAATCTGAAGAAGGCAGGTTCAATGATTAAGACAGAATCTGAAGAAGGCAGGTCCAATGATTAAGACAGAATCTGTGTCACTGCTTGTTGGCCTTTTGCTTGGCTCAAACAGGTTGAGACATTTTAAATATCCAAACTGTTCACATACAGTTCATATTTATTAACACCATGACATCACAACATGAAATTTTTCTATCATATAATACTCAGTAAAGCCACATAGATGTGTTCCTAAATGTCAATACTCAGCAAAGCCACATAGATGTGTTCCTTAATGTCAATATTCAGCAAAGCCACATAGATGTGTTCCTTAATGTCAATACTCAGCAAACCCACATTGATGTGTTCCTTAATGTCAATACTCAGCAAAGCCACATAGATGTGTTCCTTGATGTCAATACTCAGCAAAGTCACATTGATGTGTTCCTTGATGTCAATACTCAGCAAAGCCACATTGATGTGTTCCTTAATGTCAATACTCAGCAAAGCCACATAGATGTGTTCCTTAATGTCAATACTCAGCAAAGCCACATAGATGTGTTCCTTAATGTCAATACTCAGCAAAGCCACATTGATGTGTTCCTTAGTGTCAATACTCAGCAAAGCCACATTGATGTGTTCCTTAATGTTAAAAAATAGTTATGGCTTTAGCAAAAATTATATTATAACATAAATTGTGTACACTGCACATGAAATTTATGAATCTCGTTGAATTGTAAACTACATCCTAAATTTTTCAAACTCCTAATGCTGTCGACATATGACTGGTTTTTGTCAGTTTTTGGCTTTCGTTTTCACCTATCACCATTCCGTATACATGTGTAATTTTTAGAATATAATATTGTATGCCAGATTTTTAAAAAATGTTATATCCGCAATATAAAAGTAACAGCAACTATTTTCACGTATTACTATCATGCATGTAAAGCAACATTTTATGAGAATTCCCTATGGATCTTATGACCAGTCTGTCTGCTTATGAAATGAGAATTACCTATAGATCTTAAGACCTTTTTTGTGGACCCCTCTTTGACCTCTAGCTGTATTAAGCTAAGAGGCCTTTGAGATGTCCCCCTTTGGTGCCAAAAAGTTGTAAAAGGGATTTTATATCTGTATGTTTCCCCCAAAGGTCTGTTGTTGTGGGCCTCTTAAAAAATCAAACAGAATTTTGAAGAAAAATGTAATTTGTATTGTTTTGGACTAGGGGGTTCCTCTTTTTGGTTGATTTTTAGATTGGGTGTACTTGATTAGAGTCCCGTCTCCAGGTTCCCATTTGTTCCACCCCTTGCCCTAAAGAACTTTACCCTATGGCTTGTACTTCCCTCCTCAGGTATTACCCTTGCGGCTGGTTTCCTTGCCATGTTAAATATGATATTTACAGTGATCCTTGCCAGGGATCTGTGTAAGTCCAGTGTGTGCTATGTGTATATGTGATATATATGTTCTGTCGTCTGCTATAACCCCTGTGTTTTTGTTTGGACTGGCTGTAATTGTTCAAATCTGGTTGCAGTTTTTATTTACATTTATGTAAGAGAGAAAAAATATAAGTCCAAAATGTATGTTTGTAGAATCTCTATATAGAGATTATCTAATAGAGACTGGTGGTGCGTCATTTTTAGTTTGTAACAGAGTAGTAGATGTGGCGTCTACGCTTCCAGTTGGTGTGGCATTCACATTTTCTCTGTCACAGGGACTGTACTCTGCTCCCCCTGTCTCTCTATTTATAATGGTCTCAAACCATTTTGAATTTGGCTGTTCCATTATCTAAGAAAGGGAACACTTTTACATACATACATACATACATACATACATACATACATACATATATATATATATATATATATATATATATATATATATATATATATATATATATATATATATATTGTTATGTATGATGTTTATATAATATTATAAATATTTTAGGAAATTATAAATGTTTCTTCACTTTAATATTTGCTTAAATCTTAATGTTATCAGGAAAAACATGTTTAACTAGTGTCCTTGAATTAGGTTGTTTTGATCAATATGTTTTCTCAATTTGAAGGTCAAGGTTGAATTTTGTTTACAAGTAAAATTCCATTAAGATGACTCACATTCTAGAACATTCTGTCATGTGACCAATCTTTATATATGCCATGTTTGGTGGACATTTATTCAGTTTTGACATTACCATCAGTCTTGTAAAGAGCTATTACAGTTGTGAGAATTCATTCCAAATTCTAAGAGAGGAATTATTTTAAATATTCATTGGATTATAACAGTGCTCATAAACTTTTGGATTTTGGATTTTTAATTAATGATTTTGGAATTTAACTGAACTTATTCAGAGATTTTGGAATACTTCATTTTGACATCAGCACATCAAGATTTCTAGTACATCAGGACTTTGGAGACCATTAGCACATCATAACATTCAAGGACACAGCCATGAATTCGGAACATTCTATATTTAGGACTTGTGATTAGAACAATCATTCTTATTGGATTATTAGGATTTCAAAACACATTACTGTAAGTGACTTTTTGATTTTTTCATTTTAATTATCTAGTAATAAATTGCTTGTTGATTTTTTTACATGATTTGTTGGTTTCACTTTCTTTCTGTTACATTTTTCTTAGACCATAGAGTCGTAACAGAAATTGGGGGCTCGTCGTTCCGGGATTGAATTTCTTTAAAGCATATTAGAGATATTAAATTTATCTTTGAAATTCATATTGATTTTGTCTCTGAATTTTTTTTGTCTTTGACAAAGATTTTTAAATAGAGAAATTTTTTGTGTGAAACCAACAAGCATTTACAATGGCATCTAATGTTCAGAATTTCATTTCAAAACCTACCCAGGAGGGGTTAGAGTGCATGAGAAAGGATGAGTTGCTCTAGCTTGCCAGAAAATACAGTCTATCTGAGGCAAAAGTATCATTGACAAAACAGGAGATAAAAATTATTTTGATTCAGTATTTAGTAGGAAAGGGAATTTTTGATAGCAGTGCTTTAAGTTTGAAGAGAAAGCCTGTATCTGGTTCTGACAGTAAATTAAGGGAATTAGAGTTAAAGAACCAGATGGATTTAGAATTGGCAAAGCTTCAGATTCAGAGAGAGAGAGAGAGAAAGAAGAGAGGCAGATACAGATGGAGAGAGAGAAGGAAGAGAGGCAGATACAAATGCAGAAAGAAGAGAGGCAGATACAGATGGAGAGAGAGAAGGAAGAGAGGCAGATACAAATGCAGAAAGAAGAGAGGCAGATACAGATGGAGAGAGAGAAGGAAGAGAGGCAGATACAAATGCAGAAAGAAGAGAGGCAGATACAAATGCAGATGCAATGAGAAGAAAGGGAAATGCAATTTAAATTAAGAGAATTAGAACTGGCAAACAGAGCACACTCCACTCCTTTAAACACAAGTTCAGGTTTTGATGTTACTAGATATATTAGGTTAGTACCCCCTTTTCAGGAAAAAGAAGTAGATAAATACTTTCTTCATTTCGAGAAAATAGCTGAAAACTTGAAATGGCCCAGAGAGCATTGGACTTTGTTATTACAAAGTGTACTTATTGGCAAAGCTCGTGAAGTCTACACTTCACTGTAAGTAGAACAAAGCACTGATTATGATGTGGTTAAGGAGTACATCTTGAAAGCTTATGAGTTGGTACCAGAGGCATATCGACAAAGGTTTAGGAATTGTAGAAAAGAAACTGGACAAACTCATGTCGAATTTGCAAGGGATAAAGAACAACTATTTGATAGGTGGTGCTCAGCCAAGAAAGTTGATCAAGGTTATGATAACCTCAGACAGCTCGTATTAATTGAAGAGTTCAAGAGGTGCATCCATAGTGATGTTAAAACCTATCTTGACGAGCAGAATGTGGAAACTTTGGAAAATGCTGTTTGTATGGCTGATGATTATTCCTTGACTCACAAAATTTCATTTGGCAATAAATCGTCCTCTCAGCAGTTTTCTGGGAAAAAACCATTTCAATCTCATTCGAGTACTTCCAAATTTCACAACAGCACAACTGTTAGGAATCAAACATCTGATAAGACTGATCAGAAATCCTTATCTCTTCCTACGTGCACTTATTGCAAAAAGAAAGGGCACGTTATTTCTGATTGCTTCAAGTTGAAAAATAAGCAACAGAGTAAAGACAGAGCTTTTCCAAATGCTCTTATTTCTACGAGGTCAAGGTCACGGTCTTGTATTGAAAGCAATACATTTGTTGGGTCAAACAAACCCCAGTCTGATTCTATTTTAGAGGCTTATGAACCATTCATGTCAGAAGGTTCTATATCACTTATTGGTGATTCTGCCAAACCTATCCCAATTAAAATATTAAGGGACACTGGAGCTTCTCAGAGTCTTTTATTATCAGGTACTTTGCCTTTGTCTGAGGAGTCTTCTTCAAGTGAAAGTGTTCTTGTTCAGGGAGTAGAGTGCGGCTTTGTAAATGTTCCTCTCCATTGTGTAAATTTGGCATCAGACTTAGTTTCTGGACCTGTGACTGTTGGGGCAGTGACTTCTTTACCCATAGATGGTGTTCATTTATTACTAGGCAATGACCTAGCTGGAGATAAGGTTGTGGTTAATCCACTTGTAACTGACAAGCCTTGTTTGGATCAGAAAGTTGATCCTGTCGAAACTGAAATCCCTGATTTGTACCCTGCTTGTGCAGTTACTAGAGCTATGGCAAAAAGAGCTCTTGAGAGTGATGTTGATCAGGATATTATTCCTTTAGCTGACACATGTATTGGTCAGTTTTTTTATGAGGTCACTTTTTCCTCAGGTATTGATCAATCAAATGGTATTGATCACAGTGATCCTCTTTTGGCAACTCATTCTCTTTGTCCTAATCAGGATGACAAACGACAATCCCTTGTCGTTGAACAGGAGCAAGATCCCGAGATATCTTGTTTGTTTCAGAGGGCTATTAGTGAAACTGAAGCCACACAAGTTCCAGTGTGTTACTTTGTGAAAAATGGGGTCCTTATGAGGAAATGGAGACCACCTGATGTACCCGCTGGTGACGAGTGGTCAGTTTACTATCAAATTGTTGTTCTTAAGTCATATAGACAGGAAATTCTTAATTTAGCCCATGAAACTCCTTTGGCTGGTCATTTAGGAGTCTGTAAGACTTATCACAAGATCTTGAATCATTTTTATTGGCCGAAACTCAAAAGTGATGTTTCTAAATACTGCAGATCTTGTCACACTTGTCAAATGGTAGGAAAACCCAATCAGAAGATACCTAAGGCTCATCTGCAACCTATTCCTGCATTTGATGAACCATTTAGTAGAATAATAGTAGACTGTGTTGGTCCTTTACCTAAAACCAAGTCAGGCAACCAATACTTGTTGACCATCATGTGTGCATCTACAAGATTTCCAGAGGCAATTCCTCTGAGAAATATAAAAACTAAAACTATTGTGAAAGCTTTGGTGAAGTTTTTTACACTTGTTGGCCTTCCCAAATCTGCCCAGTCAGATCAAGGGTCAAATTTTATGTCTGGAATTTTCCAACAAGTTATGCATGAATTAGGCATCCAACAGTTTAAATCTTCTGCCTATCACCCTGAAAGTCAAGGTGCTTTGGAAAGATTTCATCAAACTTTGAAGAATATGATTCGATCATATTGCTTTGATACAGAAAAGGATTGGGATGAGGGTGTTCATTTGTTGTTGTTTGCTGTTAGGGAATCAGTTCAAGAGTCGTTTGGTTTTAGTCCCTTTGAACTAGTTTTTGGTCATACTGTCCGTGGACCATTGAAATTATTGAAAGAGAAACTTCTTTCAAATGAAAATTCAAAGATTAATCTTCTTGATTATGTTTCTGATTTCAAATACAAGTTGTCAAAGGCCTGTGAAGTAGCAAGAACTAATCTTCACACTACTCAGTCAAAAATGAAATTAAGGTATGACAGAAATTCACAGGAAAGGAGTTTTAAACCTGGTGACAAAGTTCTGGCTCTCTTTCCCATACCTCAAAATCCTCTTCAGGCTAAATTTTATGGTCCTTATACCGTTGAAAAGAAAGTAAATGACTTAAATTATATCATTAACACTCCTGGGAGACGGAAACAGAAACAACTTTGTCATATAAATATGTTAAAGGAATATTTTGACAGAGATAGCCCAGCTAATTATTCAGTTAATTTAGTTGTACCTGTCCCACACAGTGGAGATATCAACGATGGAATACCATCAGACTATAGTGACTCTGGTATAACCAATCTTCGGAATTCAGAAATATTGAACAACCTAGACCAGAAACTTTCACATCTACAACAACAGGAAAGAAATGAACTAAAACAGCTATTACATGACTATGAGCACTTGTTTCCTGATGTTCCAACACAAACAAGTAAAATTTATCATGACGTTGACATTGTAGATTCTGCGCCTGTGAAACAGCATCCTTATAGGATGAATCCTCTCAAACAGAACTATCTGAAGAAAGAAAATCGGTATCTACTGGAGAATGATTTCATAGAACCAAGTAAAAGTAACTGGAGTTCACCATGTATTCTTGTTCCCAAGCCAGATAATACATTCCGTATGTGTACTGACTATAGAAAAGTCAACAGTGTCACCAAAACTGATTCATTTCCAATCCCAAGAATGGACGATTGCATTGATAAAATTGGAAATGCGGAATATGTCACCAAGTTTGACCTTTTAAAAGGATTCTGGCAAATTCCACTGACGGAAAGGGCAAAAGAAATTTCAGCATTTGTAACTCCAGATGGACTTTATCAATATAAAGTCATGCCGTTTGGAATGAAAAATTCGCCTGCAACGTTTCAACGTCTGATGAACATAATAACATTTTGTCTTGATAATTGTGACGCTTATATCGATGACGTCATTATCTACAACAACACCTGGGAAGATCATTCGGAAACCATTCGAAAATTCTTTGATCGACTCAGCGATGCGAATCTGACAATTAATTTGAGCAAAAGTGAGTTTTGCCATGCTTGTGTCACATTTTTAGGACATATTGTGGGACAAGGTCAAGTTAAACCTATAGAAGCTAAGGTCAAAGCTATCTCTGAATTTCAAGTTCCAATTTGTAAAAAGCAACTGATGCGATTTCTAGGTATGGCTGGATATTATCGGAAATTTTGTTCCAATTTTTCCAAAATTGCTGAACCTTTGACAAGTTTATTGAGTAAGAAAACCAAATTTTTTTGGTCTGACAAGTGTCAGGAATCTTTTGACAAGTTAAAGGCCATGCTTAAGAATGCACCAGTTCTTTCTGCACCAAATTTCAGCCAATCATTTAAATTATCTGTTGATGCAAGTGATGTAGGGGTTGGTGGAGTATTGATTCAGGAAGACAAAAGTGGTGTGGATCACCCTGTGTGTTATTTTTCTAAAAAACTAAACAAACACCAGAAAAATTATTCCACAATTGAGAAGGAATGTTTGGCTTTGATATTGGCTTTACAGCATTTTGAAGTGTATGTCACCTCAGCTCTTTCTCCAATTATTGTGTACAGTGATCACAATCCCCTTCCTTTCATCAACAAAATGAAAGATAAAAATCGGAGATTGTTGAGATGGAGTTTGATATTGCAGGAATATAACATTGACATCAGACACATCAGGGGAAAAGACAATGTGATTGCAGATGCAACGTGCCTAGAAATGTAATATTGCTTGATGTAATTAAGTCTAGTATCATAAAACATGTTCTTATGTAATTTTGGTTATTATAGTATTAGATATATATTCAAAAGAAAGCTTTATTACATAAATCTTTCTTTTTCTTTATGAGGGGAGGTGTTATGTATGATGTTTATATAATATTATAAATATTTTAGGAAATATATATAAAGTTAACATTTGTTAGATGAAGTCAAACAACAAAAATCATACACGCCAGTAAAATAAAAGGGTTGAGAACATACCGGACAAAACTTATTACAGATTGCAGAAAGATGAAGTCAAAGTGTTCAGTGATACGTTTGACGGAAAAATCAGAGAGTATCTAATTCCTGTGCAAAGAAGAAATGAAAATGTTTATGTTTTTCGAACGAATAAGAGAAAGAATAGAATTCGTTTCTAGGAGGGCAAAAAGACTAACAAACTTGAAATCTTCCTATGTGTTAAAAGTTGTATTCAAACATGTGACTATTAGGAGAGTTGAAGATGGTCCAGAAATATGGCACTTGAAAAGATTTACTTTACTACTTGGTTGCTGCTATATATTATAGTTTATGTTTTGATAGCAATGTTGGAAACATTACTGGAGCTTGGATAGAGAAAATACAAAGGGATGATATAGAAATGAAAGTTGATGAAATTATTGATGAAATCATTGACAAGGTTGAACGAGAAACATGAAAGTCTACAGGCTAGCAGATATACCGCGTTGAATATCTAGGGATAGGCATGTTTTACGCTAAAGATTTATAGGTGAATGTATGGACCTGGATGGATTAAGTACAAGAAAGCTTGTATAAACGTTAACCATTAAGATGATAAATCCTATTTATGCGATTAAAAGTGTTTTGAATACACCTAAAACACATGTGGATCGTCCTAGCAGCTATAGTTTAGACAAATATAGTAACTGGTTTGATAAGTCTTCCATGAATGTGGGATAAAAAAATAGAGGATGAGTATGATATATCGATTAACATTTATGAAATTGTGGAGAACATCGAAGAGTTGGATATCAGACTACCGATCAAGGGAATTAACAAGATGAAACAAGATATGGACAGGCAGGTGAACACGCTAAGAATTTCCATGGGATAGGAATCAACATCCGAATCGGTTGTCACAGCCATAGAAACTCTACAGCGAATCGTTTCAGAGCTGAGAAAAGCGGTATATCAGCTTGCATCCCATTCAATGATCAAGACAGCTTCAGTGCTTAGCCAGTAGAATGGGAGACAAGTGGTTCAGTTTCAGCAAACATTGGGAACAAACATCAGAGCGAAACTTGACCTTCCACTAGTGGCTTGCAAAGGTGTGTCTTCCGAGATGCTGCCAACAACTGGTGTGATTTCAGACAGCTTAAGAAAACACATAATTCATGGAATGGTGTTAATCTTGTGTCTCTTCTAAATTCCCAGTTTCAAAATAGAGCAAAAATCAGAACCTGCATACATGAAAGATTATAATATCAAGGTCAACTGCGTACATGAAAGATTATAATATCAAGGTCAACTGAGTACATGAAAGATTATAATATCAAGGTCAACTGCGTACATGAAAGAATATATTAAGGTCAACTGCGTACATGAAAGATTATATCAAGGTCAGCTGCGTACATGAAAGATTATAATATCAAGGTCAACTGCGTGCATGAAAGATTATAATATCAAAGTCAACTGCGTGCATGAAAGATTATAATATCAAGGTCAACTGCGTACATGAAAGATTATAACATCAAGGTCAACTGCGTACATGAAAGATTATAACATCAAGGTCAACTGGGCAGTTGGGGACAAAGCTACTTTGTGGTTACTTATTGGAAGCTGAAATCTCTACGTTTGGTCAATCTGTCAATCTGTTACCCATTCAACAGAATTCTGCCCCTCAAAGACTTTTCAAAAACCAACAGCACCTCAGCCTGAATTTGATAGACTTGACTGTCCTATACCACATTTTGAGAAAGGAGAAGTCTGTAACAACTTCAACTTAAGAAGAGGTTTAGCAGAAACAACCACCCTATCATGCATTGCTGTAAAAATGCAATACTAAAAGCCATCAATCAGCAACTTGCCCTAGGAATCAGCCCACAAATCGAGTGAAAAGTTCCAACAACATTCAGAAAAATCTTCTGGCAAAACCAACAGCAGTGCAACTCCCATTTCATTGTACTTTTTCTATTGCTGTTCCAAGATTGCAACATGAAATGGTTAATCACCCAGATTGTCAGTTAGTCACCTATGTATGCACAGGTCTTTTACATGGATTTGACCTCATGGTTTCCTATACTTGCTTACCAAATAAAAATGCCAGATTTACTGTCAGTAGGAATGCAACCAGCAGTATTGGATCCACGTCTCAAAAGGAAGCGATAAAGGGATTTATGCTTGGCCCCTTTTGTTTCTTCATTTCAGAGTTATAGTCTTAGTCCCACTGGCATCACGGTACGCAATTATGACTTATATAGACCTTTCTTTACCAAATAGTGACTATACATATACAGTATAAATGAGTTTATCGATAAAGATCAGTGTTCCTTAGAATATGTCAAGATTTGACGATACTATCAAAGTTCTCCAGAAACTTGGTCTTGGAGCAGTTATGTACAAAACCGACATCTCCAATGCCTTCAAACAACTACCTATTATTCCATCACAGTGACAACTGTTCAGTGTTAAATTGAAGGGATTATATTATGTGTGTGTGTTCGCCTACCTTTTGGCTCTAGATCCAGCCCAAAGATTTTTGGACACCTGACTGTAACCATTTGCTGGATTGTACAACATAATTATGGTACTGAAGTAATCTTACATTTTTTTTACGATTTTCTTAAAATTAACGCGGAGAATGGACAATGAAATTGCTGACTCTGCTCTTCAACAGACTTTAGAGTCTCATTGCTTCTCATAAAACTTTAGGACCAACAACTGTCATTTAATGTCTAGGAATTATTTTAGATTCTGAGACAGTGGAGGCATGGTTACCTCAAGATAAAGTTCACAGAATACCTGAGTACATAGAACGCATTCTCTATAAGAGAAGTGTTATCAAATGCCTTTTCCTACTAAAACATTTTAATTTTGCCACTAGACTTATCTTACCACGTGGTGCCCTCGTGTCACGTTTAAGTTACTTATCTACAACAGATAAGCAAGTGCATCACTAATACACCTTGATTACAGAGAAGAGTTAATTATAAGATATCATTTCCTACGCAGATGGAATGGTATATCAATATTCCACCATTTTATACCTCACATGACCTATAGCTGTACTCCGATGCTTCATCTACTATAGGTTACATACGTTACTTTCATGGCCAGTGGTTTGCTGCTGAGTGGGATCAGGAGCTCAAACAACTTTGCTCAATTGAAAAATGACGAACTTTATCCAATAGTTGTTTCAGCTATTCTGTGAGGACATGAATAGAAAGAGAAGCGGATTATTTTTATGTTGACAATTTGGCAACTGTGAACATCATTATGAAAGGCATTCTAAAAGCATACTTATTATAAAGCTGATACACAGACTCACATGGTGTAGCGCCTCTGCTAATTTTCATATGGGGGCATGTCACATCCCTAGACTGAAAAATGGTTTAGCTGACCCGCTGTTACGTCTTTAATTGCAGAAGTTTTACTCCCTGGCACCAGAGTTGGTTGCACAATCTTCCCCTTGTCCTCCACCATTAAAACCACTGTGGACTTGGATTATGAAGTGAACTTGTTGTGGAAACATGTTATTATTTCTACCACACGCACATCTTATAATACCTATTTTTCCACTTTCCAACAGTTCACATTAACTAGTGGTTTGGAGGCTAACATGCAGCATCTGCCCGAACATTCAGAAGATGTGCTTATCAAGTTCGTCACTCACTGTCACTGTTTTAAAATAGAAACATTAAACTATAAAGCTTTACCTGTATGGCATTCGCTTGAAGTATATCCACTTGCTGTTGACCCTCACAAATTAGCACGTTTGGTCACCATCCTCCTCTGTGTCCGTCTGTTAGAAGAGAATGTATCTCGCATAACAATCTGATGTCCAGCAACCAAGCCTTATCACATCCAACTTCTTAACCTATCTGAAACAGATCTTACAAAGACTAGGTTTGGATACATCGAATTATAATGGACATTTTCCCGTATTGGCACTGCTACCTTGAAGACCACAGAGTCAAACTACTTGGTCGCGGGGCATCAGATTGTTACACGAAATACACATTCACATTTCACAGACGGACATATGCGCCTCACAGAGAGCTATGACCATCGTACTGCCGGACACTAATAGGTGAGCTGCCCTCGTTACCGTTTCTGCATTAAGTTCATTGTACAAGCTAAAGTTTCAACATTCATAAGTGGACATAATCTTTGGATCAGGGTAATTGTGAAGGCGAGTTTAAACCTACTAGTCATCATGTTAAGGCATACACTTTCACAATATATACCCTGTGTTTCAGGGTGTGTACACAAGGTGTGTATTCCTTTCACGGACAATTTTCAACATTCCTGGAATATGGTTTATAATTCGGGACAATATCGGAAGATATCCCGTCATGGAATGTGTTTTTCTACTAGTGTAAAATATATTGTTATTTGCATTCCATGTTCAGTTCAGAAGCTGTCCTACCATTGTAATATGTTCAGTGCAAATGTTAGAACCCAAACTAGTTCATAAGCTTACTGGTTTTGAACTGTTAGTAGGGCTGAGGTAAGACTGCTTGTAGCATTGTTTGAAGACTAGTCTAACCGTCCCGCCCCGCCCCCTACATTTTTCTACCTTCTTACGACTCATTTAAGGATATGGTTATAATTAAACACATGGACATTGCGCTCACTATGCAGGCAACACTCTATAAGTGTTTGCACATAGGACTCGTATTTCGGGATACGTTCATAATTACCTGCGGTCTCAATGCAGGCAAGCCTCATTCAGTGTTTGCTATTTATCAATTTAGGAAATATATTTCTATTTAAACTTGCACTCCTCTGAGTCCTGATACTTTCAGCTTAATACCTACAGTTTTGAAAAGTAATAGACTAGACAATTTTGTTAATAATACTATCTTCCATCATTTACCGTACCCGGTCATATGTATCGCTGGAGGCAGTTGTAACACATGCAATTTATTCATCATCAAAAATTATATATATATATATATATATATATATATATATATATATAGATATATATATATATATATATATATATATATATATATATATATATATATAATGTATCCTTTCTTGTTCTGTCAATATCACTGATTTTCCTCCTTACAGTGTCTTCATATATAGATGCATTGTGTGCCGCTGTTACATGTAATACATGTTTACTGTCTACATACTTAGTAAGTCAATTTATTATACACCTACCAAGAAAGAGCCAGAATTGTACTGTCATTTCCTACAAGCAGGAAAACAATACTATCGTTTTCCAAACCCGTATCACCATACTCTTAAACGAGGCTGAAACTACTTTATCCTCAAGGTTTCCTGGTGACAATAGCAGCGCCCCTCGTGATGGAATGCCAACACTAGCAGTAAACAAAGCTTTCACAGCGACGTTAGTTAAAAAACCTTGCGTTATATGTAAAATATCTGAAAGTTCTAAACCATGTTTTTGTCACAACAACAATAAAAAAGCATTTTTTCCTTTATTTTGAAGTAATAAAATATTGCCAAAATGTTTGTCTGAAACAAGATCATATTCAGAAATCGCATACCAAAACATTACAGTTGAACAGTACAACCCATTTACGGAAATTCATAAATGTCAACGTTGGTGAGTTTCATGAATAATGGATGAATTTGAAATTATAAATGAGTAATATTCTCTGCAACAAATCTGTACCATCAAGTTCCAACAATTTCTCCAATCATGTTATAAATAACTGTCAAAATAATGTTGACATTCCCGTGTCAAGTTCCCATCGAAGCCTCTCACAATATGTCGCCAGAAACAGTTCAACCGCATTCAACCTGGCCTCTGAAAGAAACTTCCAGTCATTCAGCGTGCAAGGGACAGTTTTTATGCACAAATTTAATGCCGCATCCACTAGCCTAATATAAAAAATCATAAAAAATAAAATACACAAGTGAGGTCAAAAAGGTCCATATTTTTGGATAGCTATATTAAAACAAAGCATAAAAATAGTATTCACTTGACCTGACAAGTCAATGGCAGTTCATAGCAGAAGAAGTTTATGCACCCCAACCCCAAATTTATACCTGCATTTTTCACGTCCGAAGGTCATTTTTGACACCAAGTGATGCTCACAGTGCAAACACAAGCCCTTTTCCTAGGTGATTTTTCCACAAAACATTGTGTACTAAACAGCTTGATGCAATTCAAAATAGTTGCCATCCAAGCCGTTTTTGAGATATTCTTCTTGCCTTGAATCCACATGTTTTCTGCTATGGCTGGCTAGATCTGCTTCCTAGCCGACTATTGGTATTTCACTGTCTACATACTGTGAACTGACTATGGGAGGTGTACATGCATCACATCAATTTGAAGAACAACACAAGCCCGAAACAACTAGTTCACAAATATATCGATATCTTTAATTATTAAACAATAATAGCTCAAAAAGTCACATCATAACTTTAAGTTAAGAAATTTGACAAGGCCAATTTACGAAACTGTTCCCTGCCACCTTACATATACTCTAAAAATGTTCCTTTTAATCCATACATATTTTTTTTTTTTTAATTCATCAAAAGAATCAAAGGAATCATGCAACTATATCAATAATTTTATGGATACTGTTTTCACGCCAATCTTTTATATAAACCTTTTGTGACCCTGACATTTTTAAACTATACCATATTGGTGAGACTTAATCCTTTTAAATCGTCTAATTTTTCAACTTAGTAAACTTCTTCCCATGCTTTTAGTACAGTTTTCTAAAATTCATTAGTAAGATTTTTTTTTGCAATAAATGATTAATATGTGCTCCAATAGCAAGTATCTTCCTAAAATCAATAAGTAATAAAGACATCCATTTATTTTTATATTTAATGGTTTTAACAATGATATCTCATATGTCACAACTTTTATAGCATGGATGATTTTTCAAAATGAACCTGCTTAATTTCTTTACTACATGTATATTTGTTTCATTCTTTCTTTTTTTTTTTCTTTCTCTCTCCCCCCCCCCCCCCCATTTTGCTATTTCCAATCATCTTCAATCATTTATAATCAAGTGTGAAAGTCTTTATCTTTTATTTTGTTCTTGCATTATATTTCTATTGAATGAATATGTATTTTAGTACGAGTGGCTATCATCGATTGTGGAAAAAGTTCAACCCCTTTATGATTAAAATGACTGAAGGTGGTTCTTAATTGGACAATAAAAGGCTGTCTCGCTCTGTTTAATGCCTTATTAAAATCTTTCATTCTAAAATGTTCAGATCTTTTAAGAATCTGACTAGTAAAGTTTGATTTAAAATTCGTGGAAAACCACACATTGCAATTTCTTGAGAAGGAGTATCACGATTTTGGAATCCTCGAGAAATGGCCATTTCCAATTGTTGCAGTATGAATTAGGACGGTTATTATTGTGCTATGCTTGCACACATTTTGCGCATATGGAAGCAATACCGCTACCGCTTTGTTCCTTGGATTGCAATGACACTGAAGGATAGGTAACTGAGATTAGCTTTTCATATCGACGATAATCGAAAAACAATATTGCCGATCTTTTTCTATTACCAGTTTTCGAGTCTCATGTGAAAAGAGAATTAGGTCTACGGTCGTTTCGGTTCAAAACTAGTTCGGCCTGGACGATTACAAATACTCGAGACGTTTCGGCCTACATACGGTTTATTAGGGTTATTAACTTTAACTTTAATAATGATTTTTTCATTAGAATATACTGTGTTACTTTTATAGTGATGTTTGAATAATTATAATAACAATAATGGGTGTATGTAATAACTCTCAGTAATAGTCAATATTGCGAATCGCGGCAAGAAATTTTCATTGGATAAGTATACTCGGTCAGAAGGGAAGTAACTCTTCTCTACTGACAGAATGTGCAAATGTTGTTATATATATATATATATATATATATATATATATATATATATATATATATATATATATATATATATATATATATACATATATATACACATCTATTGTGAATACTGAGGTGAAATCCACAACACAATTTTCAACATTTCATTATTTAATATAAAGCATGCTTTCATGAATAACAATAATAAAAATAATAGATACACAGTATAACACAAAGAATAACGTTGAGCAACCAAGTGCCAGTGATCATGATAGTGACAGATCAGCTGATTATGTATTTGGGTGAAATAAAAACAGCTTAAATTGAAAGTTATTCTGAATTAAATGGATTGACTGAACAAATGTGTGTTGGTACTGGATCAAGCATCAGTGTCATCAAACAGGTTAAGAGAATACCTGTCCAGTCCAACTACATAAAATGGATAATAATTAAAGTATACACATACTGGCCCAATGCACACTATGAAGAAATTTAATGCCACAAATGAAACGAAGAACAAGATAACAACAAATAGTGTACTGCTAATTTATGTTTGTTACAAAATTAAATCATGGAAATTTCTTTTTTATCAGATATCAGTAGATATGTAAATACTTGCAAATTGTACCTGGTTATATTACCTTCAGCAGTGTGTGTGTGTGTGTGTGTGTGGGGGGGAAACGAGTAGACTTTTTAGGGGAAGCGGTTGTGTTTCATTCTGATGCTTCTTTTGAGATTTCAGGCTAAAACACTTACTTTTTGGATTTTCAGCTAAAGTGCTTACTTTTTGGTTTTTACTACACACTAAAATGTGTGTTTGGTTAATGAAAGAAAAAATAGGACTTACCTTGCAGCAATTAGTTCCCATCCTTTTTCGGTATTCACTGTCACATGTTGGTGCTCTTGTCACATGCATGAGAAAATGGCCACAATTTTCGCCAGAATGATTCTGTTAAAGAGAAAAAAGTTAACACACTGCTGTATCCACATGTATACTCTGGTATTTGACACACAACCTCATCAGCTGTGTTTACTATGTGTAAAATAATCTCTGCTTGTCCACTTATTGTTATGTACACAGGTTTCTGAGGGCTGTTTACAATTTGCCTGTCCATTGCATGTGTGAGGCCTGATGCGAACTGTCTGTGGAGACAGTGCTGGTCTGCTCTGCTTGAAGCCTGCATGACAGCAGACCCACCCCACCCCCCATCAGCCTGCCACTCACCAACAGCAATCCACTGGTGCTATTTATTTCATCCAGTTGGAAAGAGTATATCTTAGTGGCATATACATGTGCCTGGATTCTGCTTGGAAGCACTGAAAGGTGTTGGAAAAGTTGTATCCGCAAGTACTGCAAAATCCACCTGCAAAGACATTACAAAGGATGCGGTACCTATGCTTGCACTAAACGTGGTATTGGGGTAAGGGCAAAATTTCTTCATTGAAAGTGCTGTGGGGCTGTAGCACTTAAGGTGTGCTTTAAAAAGGAGAAGAACGCTTTGTTTAGTAATGAGTTTCAGAATCTCGCAGCCTTCGACATGTAAAATTTTCATTTACAGATACATGAACAATACCCATATGGCATAGGTATATCTGGGTATTAATTTCTATTTGGAAAAAGTTTAACGTAAGTATTGCAACTTCTACTGAATGGATGGTCATATCAACATGGGATTTTCACTAAAAGACTTTTTATGATGTCTACTTGGTCCTAAATGAAAATGGTGCCAATCTGAAGTCAAAAAGGCCACCATGTCAGCCATCTTGAAAATCTTATCATTGCCGAGTGTTTGTAGACACCTCTGCATTAGCTTTGGTTACCTTGGAGCAAAACCAGTGGAAGCCAACTCCCATGGCTGTGCTTGAAGACATTCAGTGAGCATGCATTGAGTTTGGCCATAGAGGCTTTTGGAACTCCCCAAAGACTACAGCATGCCAGAGGTACAGAGCATCAACATGGCTGCCTGCTACCTGGGAAGCTTCCTGGGGATGGGGAGATGCACCCCATACTCTGAGAGGTTTGGCCCTCTGTGCAATGAGATAACCCTAATGGCTATTAGCCCATTTTATCCTGTTTACCAATTTCAACTGCAGTGTCTGATTCCTGAGAAGCAATTCTAAATACATTGTGGTAAAATGGAGCATCATACAGCTGCAGCAGCAGAAATTGTGATGACCTTCACCATGTTTACTAAACATGTTGTAACACCACCAGATCCCTGTTGTGAATAGTCAAATTTCAGTTTATATCAACTCATCATTTCGGGTGAAACTGACTGTTTCTGAATGGATTCTGTTGTGGGCAGGTGAATAGTAGTACTTCATCCCCAAGCCGTCATTGCGGATCTGCTTGTCGCACCAGTCAGCGTTTTTGTCTACATTAAATTTGTTGCAGAAGTGCTCAAGGAAATTGACATTTGCTTTCACCACATCACCATCTTGCCAGGATGCCACAGCGACAGGTTAGAGGTGCGTGCCTGCATGATATCATGCTCCTCATAGAGGAAATGTGATGTCTCTTTAACCAACGCTTCAAGATCCACAAGATTTTCATCTAAAACTAAAAAAGATTGTGATGCTGAAAATTCCTTATGCACAGAGGCTGAACATCTGCGCACTCTATACATAAAGTACAAGCAAGCAGTAAACATGTTTGATGGCATTGACATTGCACAATATATATATGTCTGTTAGCACTGGTGTGGCATGGATTGGCATATTGTTGACAATCATTGCCACCCTAATGGCAGTTGCCCTTGAGATTACACCTTTGGACTGCAGGCATCTTTATATAGCTGGAAATTTTATCAGCCGACATCTCTCTCTGAAATCCACAAAGCATGATGAAATTTGCATCTGGGCTGAGACATCTCAACACAATTTCTGACCACATATCGAAGGCACTCCATGACAATGCCATCTCTGAGGAAGAGTTCAAACTTGTCCTTGATGAAGTGGATGAATACATGTACACAACCATGAAAAACAAAATACAGGCTAGCGTGCACAAAGTGTACACTTCGGTTTTTATCAACAAAGTAGCAAAATATGAATTAATAGCCCATGGAAAAGTTGAAGCACACAGAGAGGTCATGAAAAGCCTCACTGGAAATGCCTAATAAGCTGTTTGGTCTGCAGAAACTGTTGAAACAACTGGAACAAGAGGACCACTGGAAAAGCTGGGATTACAGCTTTTTTGCTATCAGAGCATAAGTCCTATCTCCTGTGCACCACAACCATATGATGCATTGTGCCCACCTTAACATGCTGCCCTGCAGTGTCAAAATTTGTTTTGTCTGCTTTTAATGGAGCTTAGTATACACCAGAGGAACAATGAGTACACATTCACACACTAAGCATGGCAGCATTCACTGAACAATGAGTACACATTCACACACTAAGCATGGCAGCATTCACTGAACAACGAGTACACATTCACACACTAAGCATGGCAGCATTCACTGAACAATGAGTACACATTCACACACTAAGCATGGCAGCATTCACTGAACAATGAGTACACATTCACACACTAAGCATGGCAGCATTCACTGAACAATGAGTACACATTCACACACTAAGCATGGCAGCATTCACTGAACAATGAGTACACATTCACACACTAAGCATGGCAGCATTCACTGAACAATGAGTACACATTCACACACTAAGCATGGCAGCATTCACTGAACAATGAGTACACATTCACACACTAAGCATGGCAGCATTCACTGAACAATGAGTACACATTCACACACTAAGCATGGCAGCATTCACTGAACAATGAGTACACATTCACACACTAAGCATGGCAGCATTCACTGAACAATGAGTACACATTCACACACTAAGCATGGCAGCATTCACTGAACAATGAGTACACATTCACACACTAAGCATGGCAGCATTCACTGAACAATGAGTACACATTCACACACTAAGCATGGCAGCATTCACTGAAAAAGACCCTGTCTTCCGCTACTGCCTCACCAAAATCACCAGGCAGTTGCTAGAGGCATGTTATGACCACAACATGAATGAAGAGGCTTATCTTGTTGGCCACAAACATGCTCCCCCCCCCCTCACTTGCAGGCTCATATACGCTTGATAGAAGATATGGGGTGTTCACTAACAGCCTACTTGTTAGAACCTTTATATAACTTACTGGAGTACATTATCACTCTGGGGTAAACATAGCAGCTTCCTCAGCCATTTTTTTCAGTGTCTCATAAAGAATAATGGCTGTCTTGCATGCCATTGTTATCCTTTGGTACAGTTTTATCTGCAGCAGAAGGTTGTGTGCCATCAGTATTAGTAGCAGCATCTTTATATAAGTGTTGCAACTGGCAATACAGTCATCGGAAGAAATTTGTCAATAATAACACAATCCGTCAACATTTTTACTTCACCAGTGTTAAATATGGGACAATTCTAAATTGTAACAGTAATGAAGATAAAGGTGTTTAACTAATGGCAATGTCCTGTAAATGCCCTGCATTCAATTCAGTAAGCAATCAATTAACAAGCATTAATAAAATGGGCTTGTGATTACACACTTGACAGACAGAGTAAATGACAGTTACCTGCTGAAACTCACAGCATGTACAAAAGACTTGCATTCAGATAACATACATCATACAAAATTTGCAGTTCTATTTGTATAGTTGAATGGTTTTCTATTAGGACTATCAGTATAAGGCAAGTTCATTATACACCTGTATAATAAAACAAAGTGGCTTAATGGGACCAGTCTGGCTGGAGCAAGACAGTACTTTAAAGGTCCTGGATAACTCCAGCCCTGGGGGGGGGGGGGAGATGAAAGGGGGCCAAAACACTAAGTCACACGGGGCAAAAACATCCTTTTACATCTACTGCTGCCATTGCAACACCTCATGGCACCATCTCAAGCCAGTTACTAGATAAAGCCTACATTTTTACCGCTGAAATTACAGCCATACTCAAATCTTTGAACTATATTGAAACCTCCTAAAATGAATGTAATCTTTTCTGAATTGCTTTCCACGTTGAAAGCCTTGTAAAGCTTTAAATTTGACATGGAATATATCTGTAAAATAGTAAATTTTGTTCTGTAATATTAAAGTGATTGAATATTAAATGGAAACAAAGTAACACGGTAGGAACTGTCTGTATTTTCTATCTTACTCAAATCCATGAACAAATGGTACGTTCTGCAGGATTTTTCAAAGTCACTTGCCTGGGAAACGTGGATAATAATAAAAAAATATTTGTTCAGCTCTGGGTATATTGACAAAAGCAGAAGTATTTTCCAGCATGTTAACAAAATATCTGTAATAGGAATGAGGATTTAAACAACTCCTTTTTCCCACTTGAAAAAACAAACATTATCATGCGCTAGGGGTGTTATTTATTGATGCATCAATAATCATGACATTTTTTTTAAAAAAAAAGTACATTTTCTAATGTGTTTCATCCTTAATAGTCGTATTACCATGTTTATATTTCATGCACTATCCATCTGTGGGTGATGTGCTTGTTTACAGTGAAACTGAATGCATAAGAAAGAAGAGTTTTGATTGGCTGAGGAAAACATATACTGAAATCAGATTTCATGCCTCAGTGCTTGCAGTAAAATTTGTGAAGTTAACATGCATGATTAACCTTTTCTGATTTACAAGTGCATTTGGATGCCCCTACCTCACTTGAATGCAAATGCATTACAGTGCAAGAGAAGAGTTTTAATTGGCTGTTAATGGCATCTACTAAAATCCCATTTTATGTCTCAGCACCCAGGATAATATTTGAAGGTTGACATGCACTGCATTTCAGTGTAAGCACATTTGGATGCCATGGAAATAAAAACACAATCTGCATTTTCACTTCATAGTGCCACCTGATGGGAATATCTATTTTAGAAAAACAGGCTTTCAGGAAGTTTCTTTGATGTTGCAGCATGTTCTAGTGTATTTGATGAATTCTAAATAGCCAATAAGAGATAAGAGGACATAGAAATTCCCCCTAAATGCAAATGGCTGCCGCTATCTTTGTAGGTAGAATCAACAGAATCCAGACTGTCAGATTGAATTTTGAGGAATAAATTTAGCTAAAGAAATTGTCAATCATCATGAGAAAGAGTTTTATAAACAAATTGAACAAAACAAACCCAAATAGCCTACACATTAATGATATGGATGACAGATTTAGAAGACCAACATTGAGGTGTATATATTTATAGTACCGGTACACTAACCTGGGACTTACCACTTGATGTACAAGTAAGCAAGAATGTTGCTGTTTATCATTTTATACCTTAGAAAGACACATTAAGCACTAATTATTGAATTTAACAGCTTTTGATATGCATTTATCAGTGTGCAGTTTTTTTGGGATACTGTCACCTGGTGGCATGCTTTTCTATTGATGGCACACAGTACAATGTAGTAAGAGACATGTATACTGAACAGGGAAAAGAGTTAGTTGAAGAAATTTTGAATTTTTGTAAACAAAACCAATTCAGTGCAACATCATTATAACATCTCATAAAGTTTTCTATTTTTTTATTCTATTTGTTCACACTACATTTACAAGTATGCCTGCACTCCCATGTTATTTTGGTGAAATATAGCACAGTTTTGCATGATATTGAAACACCGAAGAGTGTGGACACATTAAGAATTTTATTAATAGAAAAGGTAAGTCTCTAATAAGTGTAAGAGACAAAATACCATTAGATCATTAAATTTCTGTGAAATGTATCAGATAAATAGTTACAGAGTATATATATTCTTTCTTCTCATAGTTAAACTTCAACTTTTAGTGTGACTGTACCGTCTTGTTATGCTCCTGTCATGCACTGAAATACCAGTCACTTGGTAATATCGTCCAAAATATAGGATCACAGTTCAGACTAGATGCATTATTTACATAATTATACCTTATATTTCATATGCTAATATTTTATTTTTGCGAAATTGATGACCTGACTACATTTTCAGGTCTGTTCGAGCAGTTCAAGATAAAAGTCAAGACAAGATCATATCAGATCAGGATGTATACACTTGTCTCCTGAACTTATTTGAGGGACTCTATCAGGGGAGCAAATCCAAATTTTATCCCATGGGACCTGACCTGTATAAAAGAAATTTGAATGTAATGGAGGATGTAGTTGGGTTTCAGACTGAGAGACAGCCCAGTGTGCTGACAGATGGAGGGGTTGGTGTAATAGTAACAAAAGGGATTGTTCCTAATGGAAGCATTGTGTCTATGTATCCAGGTATTTTTACAAAAAATTTCAATTTTTATACTCATGCTTATGTGGGAAACTTTGTAATCCTAGCCATGCTTGTGCAAGTTAATACTACTACTACTACTACTAATACTACCAATAATGACTTTATTTAAAGAAGCAGCTCATTTGTTCAGCAGACCAATCTTCCATGATGCCTTCTACAATTACAGTTATGATGTACAAATTTTACAGATTGTGGTGTCTTTTGACAACAAAGATATTAAAAACTACATAATTGATCGACTACTACTATAAAATATGTACAAGGCATGACAGATGAGTGCATGAAAGAACATTGTTTGAAAGAAGGGTAGTACTTAATCACACAGAATCATACAAATGATTGTTTCTATAGATGTTGACTAAAATGATTCTTAAAACCATCAGATAAGTCAGCTGACCTTGTATAGGGTGGATGTGAATTCCAAAGTTTCACTTCCAAAAAAGCAAAACTCTTCTTACGGGTTATCATCCTTAGCAATACATCATCAGAAAATCAGCTCTTGCAAAAAGAAAGGTAAAAAATGTCAGCTTGCAGTTTCCACAATTATTTCATATTTTGTGTTAAATTTGGGTGCTGCTATGTACCTGGCTAACTTCATGTACAGATCAAACTTGTGGAATGTTGTGTCGAACAGTACCATCATAACAGGTTTGCATCAAAAGAAAGATGCAGTGTCTGACTGGGCCAAAGATGCAGTGTCTGACTGGGCCAAAGATGCAGTGACTGACTAGGTCAAAGATGCAGTATCTGACTGGGCCAAAGATGCAGTGTCTGACTGGGAATAAATTTGGGATCTGCCGTTAGATCAGGCAGCCCACCATCATGGCAGCCGTCACCTTTTAATATTACCTACAAACCCATGGCCCATCTGCCTTTTGGCAGATTGCTTGATGAGCCAGTCCAAAACTGAAAAGATGTTAAAGTCATGATACAGTGCAACATTGCATCAACATTTGACTTCACAGTGCAGGCACTCTGGCAGAACATTCCTGATATTTTAAATTATTTCAGTCTGGAGCTAAAATTAACTTAAGCAAAATACCATGAAAATGGTGAATATGTAAAATGTATGTGCTGTTTCTGCCACTTTCCTTTGTGGTTTTCTTAAATGCAGATTTTATTCCTTTAAATGCAGAGTTTATTCCTTTAAATGCAGATTTTTATTCCTTTATATGCATATTTTATTCCTTTAAACGCAGATTTTATATATATGCAGATTTTATTCCTTTAAATTCAGATTGTATTCCTTTAAATGCAGATTCTATTCCTTTATATGCAGATTTTATTCCTTTATATGCAAACACAGACACACTCATACACAAATTAAATACAGTAAAACCTGATTTTAGTGACCACCTGTCAGTTACAACCAAAATCATTTTGCATGGATTGTTTTTACTATATAAATGCACTCACATGAGCAACCAACTGCTAAATGCAACAAGATATCTTGATTGTTTGGCAAAATGTTTCAGCACTGCTATGAATGACCATATTGTAAAAAAAGATATAAACACTACAGACCTTTATTTAATCCTTTGTAACCATGATTGCTAAGTAACATCTGCAGGTGGAGTGCAGATTGTTCTGAACCAAGATGCACAAAAAAATGAGGGGAACAATTTAGTCTGGTTACTGCTTTTGTTAGATTTATAAGGTAAAGTTGTATGCCGAAGAACCAGACTTATGTACTTGTTACAAACAACCATTGTAGTGCCATAGTCATATAAATCCCTTTTAGAATTAGCCATTCTGTCTTTAAATGATTAGCAAACATGGACGTACATAGTTAGTTCAGTGGTTCATATTGTTTATCTAATTTTTTTGAAAACCTGCACATTACTGGTAAAGTCATAATGAGAGATGTCTCTCACCCTGCTTTTATTGTAGTACAAAGGGTATTGGCTTAGATCATTTATCTGTGGAGTTACAATATATACTGACATGGGTGAATGTGGTCCCTGTCTTTTTCTCTTATTAAGTTATTTGTTATATCCAAATTAGTTAATTCTATAGTTATAATAAAGGTCTGTACTTTTTGTTGCTTCATCGATATTACAGTTATTAAAACCTGTACATGTAGCTGAACATGCTACAGCCAGAGATCTCGTCACCTGTTTACCTTAGCACATCTGTTGCATTCATTTGTTTACTGAATTGATCCATTTATTATTTATGCTGTGAGTGACTTAGGTTTTGACTTTTGGCTGTAAATAAAGTGATAAAGTGTTATCATAGCTAATTTGTAAACATTTTTGGTACAGAATAAGTAAGTGTTACCTTATAATTAACTTTGCATTTCATTTGCCATAATGCCAATAGACTTCACATGAACTTCAAATAATAATTATAATATTTATGATCAACATATTTCAGTGGGTTATAATTCGTGTAAATATGAATGCATGTAATATTTTAGGTAGAACAATAAATAAAGAACAAAATACATATACAGTAATTGTGGGTATTTTTCATTCTTAAACCCAGATGAATTTCAACATTGAAAACTGGCCCTCCTGCACAGGCCTGTTATGAGAGACCACCTTTCTTGAGTGACCACACTTGTTGGCTGAAGGGGGTGGACTCTCAAGACAGGTTTTACTGTACATGCTATTTTGAATCTCCATCTAACAGTAAACCTCTAGGGAAGTTGAACTTACATTGCATGTACATTTTATTTACATGTACATCACTAGACTCTACACACCATTTTCACATGAATACTGAGATTGATTTCTGCTTCTTGTTTTACACACGATTTCTGCTTCTTGTTTATATGTGTTATTTTCCACACATTAACAGCAAAATCATATACATGACTGATATTTCAGCACAAATAGCTGCATCCATGTGCTCTCTCAGTAACTCTTTCTCACTCACTCTCTCATTGACTTCTCTGTTTTGTCTTTGTACATGTATATGATATTTACCTGCTAAGTTGCTTGGATTCTGTTTTGTGGTGTTTAGAATTCAGGTTTCTTTTGCACACATATCTGATCAGTTCATTTTTGCTTCCTTTTCCTCAATGCATCAAATCCTGCATATTGTTTCTTCTTATTAATTCTCAGCCACAGAGAAATTTGAATTTCACCATCATGGAAACACGAAAGGTGGACATTGATGACATTTCAATGGTACACTTTTTAAACAACTTTTGTAGTTTGTTTGGAAGTCATTGACAGTCACCAATAAAACACATTAAAGTGTTCAGAACTAGATTTTCAATACACTTAAATTATTGACAGTCACCAATATAACACATTAAAGTGTTCAGAACTAGATTTTCAATATACTTAAATTATTGACAGTCACCAATATAACATATTAAAGTGTTCAGAACTAGATTTTCTATACACTGAGTTACCCAGTAATTTATATAAATAATGACATTCAGCATGCATGGAGATAAGAAAATGATCATAAAATTTTATTTTCTGAAGCATACAATAACACTTATTTAATAAAATTTCTTTCAAGTTCTGCATGTATATTTAAATAATTTTGCATGTAAAATTAATGGGGGACCGCAGACAATATGTTAGTACCCACACTGATCCTTCACTGCCAGGAGTGGTCTACCACATCTGCTGCAGGTCTGCAGGGACATGTGTCGTTCATAGTGGCCTGCAAGTTGCACATTGCATGGAACTATGTGGATGCGTGGACATCAATTGTTGCACTAATGCTTTCCACACAAGGGTCATGTCTGCAATACATACCGTATTTGCCGCCCTATAAGTCTATACTTTTTGACCTGGAAGTATGGGCTTCGTCTTATACTCCGAATCGACTTATATATGGATTATGTCATTGAAATTGCTTTACATTATGTTAATGTAATTTTTCGTACGTGAAAATCGTTGCATACAATGTACCAATAAATAATACCTATAAATAATACATGTACAGACCATCTTAATCATTTTCCAATTAATCTGGAATAGCATAGTGATACCATTAATATTCATGAAACCGGAAGTTACTAGCAAAAGTGACGAAGCCAAGGTGTTGATCTGGCTTCGTCTTATACTCCGCATCGACTTATATATGGATGAAGGATTGAAAATTAGTGAATTCGACTTATACTCCGCATCGACTTGTAGGCCGGCAAATATGGGGTACATGGAAAATGTAAATTAATACTTGGAAAATGTTGAACCCAAGGTGACAGTACTGTAGGTCCATAGAAAGAAATATATATGTGTGTGTGTGATAGATTATCGATGGTTTTTCATCAGATAAAATATAAAATAGTATTACAACAAATGTTTTTTTTTTTTTTTTTTTTTCTTCTCTTAAATAATTCTGATTTTGAGATAGTTGGAAGTTAAAATGTTTGGAGAAAAAAATGTATCCCATAAATTTTCTGTGTTTGAGGTTTTCAGGGATTCAAATTTTAAAGGTTTTACTGTTTCTAATAAAAAAAAAATAGGTCAGTATTTATATTATGTCAAACCTGTCTGGGAGCTAAATCTGGGAAGAGGTAATAAAAATGGACTCAGGCCTGTCTTCATTTCTTCAACAGTTTCTTGAAAAAGTTGTTTAGCAGGTGTTTGCTTAATACATGTGACCTTTTAGGCAGGTTTGTTTGTATAAGATGTAATTTAATGGGAGTGAATTTTTTTTTCATGTAGGGACAATCTATCAGCCATATGAACCAATCTTCTTCCAAAGTCTGGGAAATCAGTTCATCTTCCGGTGCATTGATGGACTTCTCATTGATGGAAATGATAGAAAGCTGTCCAGATTTGTTTACAAGTAAGATGCCTACTTATAGAATTTTGTTTTTATATGCATAAAATCTTATGTAAGGGTATGAAAGATCCATTTGATTGAAGCAGATTTAAAAGTTCACTGCATACCTATGATAAACCCAGGTTCACATGTCAAATAAATTTCAATATTATTATCATGCCAAGGCAAAAAACATTTGTACCTGTAGAAATACAATGGATCAGATGCAGAACACAAGCAAAACTAAAACAAAATGAAATGTACAGTATATATACAAATTGTATCTGTATGATTTTGTACCTATACATTGTTCCTGTTTGGTTGCTTCTCCATATCCTCAAAAACATTCAGACAGTACTAGTCATAATTTTGTATAAATTTTAATAATTGTTTAAAGATACTGCTGTACATGTGGTTATAATATTGTTTTATTGTAAAATAGTTTAATTGTGAGAAGACACAAAACCTCATTCCTTATGTTCATACAGATGCACTTATGTTATACTTGTTATTGAGGAGCACCAAATTGAGGATAGATCTTATGTTAATACAGATGAACTGGTGTTATACTTCATATTGAGGATAGATCTTATGTTAACACAGATGAACTGGTGTTGTACTTCATATTGAGGATAGATCTTATGTTAATACAGATGAACTGGTGTTGTACTTCATATTGAGGATAGATCTTATGTTAACACAGATGAACTGGTGTTGTACTTCATATTGAGGATAGATCTTATGTTAATACAGATGAACTGGTGTTGTACTTCATATTGAGGATAGATCTTATGTTAATACAGATGAACTGGTGTTATACTTCATATTGAGGATAGATCTTATGTTAACACAGATGAACTGGTGTTGTACTTCATATTGAGGATAGATCTTATGTTAATACAGATGAACTGGTGTTGTACTTCATATTGAGGATAGATCTTATGTTAACACAGATGAACTGGTGTTGTACTTCATAATGAGGTTAGAGCTTATATTAATACAGATGCACTGGTGTTTATACTTAATATTGAGTATCACCAATTGAATATAGTGCTTATATTAATACAGATGCACTGGTGTTTATACTTAATATTGAGTATCACCAATTGAATATAGTGCTTATATTAATACAGATGCACTGGTGTTTATACTTAATATTGAGTATCACCAATTGAATATAGTGCCTATGTTAAGACAGATGCACTGGTGTTTATACTTAATATTGAGTATCACCAATTGAATATAGTGCCTATGTTAAGACAGATGCACTGGTGTTTATACTTAATATTGAGTATCACCAATTGAATATAGTGCCTATGTTAAGACAGATGCACTGGTGTTTATACTTAATATTGAGTATCACCAATTGAATATAGTGCCTATGTTAAGACAGATGCACTGGTGTTTATACTTCATAATGAGTATCACCAATTGAATATAGTGCCTATGTTAAGACAGATGAACTGGTGTTTATACTTCATAATGAGGATTACTACATGTAATTAAGGATAAGCCTTATGATGATACAGATGTACTGGTTTTATACTCTTTACTGAAGATAACTAATGAAGGATAGGTCTTATGTTAATACTGATGCACTAGTGTTGTACTTCATATTGAGGATTACTAATTGAAGATACTACATATAGTCGCTTATAAGTCAACATTTTTTACTGAAAATTCTATTAATGTTGAGTAGGGGTCATCTTATAAGCATGACATACAATTTTTTTTTATAAATCTAGTGGTAATGTTGGAAACTCTAGATGTTTGCAGTACATACAAATACTGTAAATTAAAATATTTTTACATTTTCATGCCACTATTCCCATCCAGAATTGTGTATATGGTATGCACTGTGTTTATCCATTTCATGACGGTATGCAGTACACAATACTTGTATCTACAGTTATTTGGATTTTAATCATTTCAAAATATTACTGGTAAATTAAATATTACCCACCGCAAAGTGAAGTATCCATCAATGTTGCTTACAGTGGGTGTTTACTAGCAAGTATATTGTGCAAGTCTGAACAACCTGTATTTGTATTATATTTTAAATTGTGTTATATAAACACTGTTTGCTGTTTGTATTTGGTGCAATAAAAGTTTTGATTTAATTTTGTATTTTCCTCTTCCCTAAGTCAGAATTAATTCCCGAGTGATATTTCCCAAGTTATCTGCCAGTGCATGTGGGATGATAAGCACTTGGCTTGTAAAGGCAGCACTAACTTTGTTTCCAAGTTGACAATCCTTTTGATCAAGCCACGAATTTAATACTTACTCAGTGCCAAGTAGAGTCCTCCAACTTCATGTGCATTGTTTGACCTCAATCCCTTAGCTTGTAAAGGCAGCACTCTCTTTGTTTTCCGACATGACAACCCTTTGATTGAGCTGCGAGTTTGATACTTGTTCCAAGCCAAGTAACAGAGGGTGGTTATTTGAACTCCCTGTGATCTTGCTGAACTATTGACACCTGTTCAGTTGCATCCTTTAATAGATTTCACAGACTGTATGATCAAAGTGTCACTTACAGAGCCCAAGCTCAGTCTCCACATAAGCACATGCATATGACAGTAAAGATGAGGAATCAGAGTTTGACAAAATTTACGATGACTAGACAACAGTGGAGGATTTCCAAACTTTATTTGGTCACTCAGACAACGAGGATGAATTCTTGGGCTTTGCACCAGACAACATTAGATAGTGACATTATAGGATACTGTGAATCACAAAGTGGGGATTTGACTTTCATTGTTTATTTGTAAGACGTGTGGAATTAACATATTACGTTATAATATAAATGGGCTCATTCTGGGCTACAGTATTTATACTGGTATGTGACTTATAATAGAATTCATGGATTTATCATAAATGGATTTAAAATGTAAAGTATAATGGATTTCTATGGATTTTATGCAACGAATGTGGACAAAATGTAAATTATCAATTTATTTTTGACATATTCCACTCAATAATATAATTGTATTTTACACTGGTTTTGTCTTTATTTTTCATATCTATCTATCTATCTGTCTATATATCTATCTTTCTATTTATCTATCCAGTTTGTCTTGTTTATTTTTCCAAAGTGAAACTTTGACTCACTGACGACAAGTCACTCCTTCAGATGGATCTGACTTGCAAAATACGCCCCGACTAGGAGGGTCAAAAAGAAATTAGATTTTTACCGTCCTAAAAAATGGGGTGGGGGTCGACTTATAGTCAAGTCAACTTATAAGCGAGTATATGCGGTAGGTCTTATGTTAATATTAATTACTTTCCAGTGCAGTGGTACCCCAATTAAAATAACCCATTCAAGATAGCACAAACCCTGATACAAGAGCACATTGACTTGTGTTTTTGACATCACATAAAGGGTAGCGCCATAAGACAGGAACACTGTATTAGAGAAACATGGAAATTCTTCACATTCTCAGGGGACGACAGTTCCAATTTAGACCAACAGGCCTGGTAAGGATGATGTAAGGAGAATGGTATCCAAATTCAATTTTTTCTTCTTCATGTAAAAAAAATTGGTTTAAGTACATGCAATTTCACTTGCCCAACAATGATTTTTACTTGTCCTGGCTAGTTGGGCTAAGAAATTGGCATTTCTTTACTTTTTTATTCAGATATTTTTATTTTTCTTGAAATTATGAGTCAGATTTTCTGTTTGCAGATCCTGTGCCCAAAGGGATAGAGTAGGACCCTACATGACTTGTGACCTCAGCTGGTTGACCCCACATCCAGTCAACCCACTAGCTGTGGGACAGTATGTAAACAACCAATCAAAAAGTATACAGATATATTTTTATGCAACATATTTCATAGCAGTATTTATATTCAAAGATGATCAACTCTTAAGAAAATGCAAACATGCAGAGGATTTCCAATGACAATTTATTTGATACAAAATGAAGGCCACAAATTCAGTGATATATAATGCCATAAATTGCTTGTAATGTGTGGCATATAGTTTTATTCAGCATGAAGTGTAAATTTTATGTCAAAATAGCTACACCATTGAAATTCCTTTTGTCACCTAACTGCACAAACTTTGTATTCTCAATAAAAAAAATTAGTTGACATGGTTAAATATTACAGCATTCCCTCACTATGGGTAAAACAATGTATTGATAATTTTTCCATATCGATATCCATATCAATACAAGAGGTGAAGAATCTATACAAGATGATACTTACACCATACAAGTTACTTTAATCTTTAGTAGTCATGAATAATTATTTGTTGTTTACCTTTTTATTCTTTAAATTGAAAATTCATCTGAGACAGCCGTCACAGGCACATGCACTCATTTATGTCAGTAAAAAAGAAAAACTATTGACAACATCCACTCACATACTACAAATTAACGCAAGGTGACTAACTCATGTGGTTCAAATCTGACCCCCCACCTCACCCCTTGCCTATTCCATGCTAATTATTTTATCCTGTCAGCATGTACAGTCACTGATAACATATATCAACATAAAGGAGACATTCCAGACTTGTTCCCCATGTATGATTTAAGTACTTTACTGATCATTTAATAACCACTTCTATGCGAAGTTTCTCTGTTGCTTCGTATCTTGTCTACTTGGATCGAATTTGAAGGCTACACTTCCGGTGTGTCATGCAGTGAAATATGTCATTGTTTGTTCAAGTCCAGGGTTAAACAATAACCACCAATCATAACTAACTGTAGCTTATTCTGTGGGACACACTGGAAGTATTGGCATCCAAACTTGATCCAAATAGATACAGAGCAACAGAGAAACTTCACGCAAAAGTGGCCATTAAATGATCTGTAAAGTATTTAAATCATACATGGGGAGCAAGTTTGGAATGTCTCCTTTTACATTGATATATGTAATCAGCAACTGAATCTGCCGACGGGATATAAAAAAATTAGCACAGAATCTGTGAGAGGGCAGATTCTAAGCCTCACAAGTTATAGTCACCTTGTGTTAATATATATAGAAGGCCTGTGTGCATTGTCAGTAATGTCCTTTTTCACTGATAGAAACAAGTGCCTGTGGCCGTGGCAGTTTTGCACTGTAGGAAGTACAATGTGATGGATTTGGTGGTTAGTCATCTTCACTCCCACATTCGGTTGGACTTGTTCTAGATAAGATTTTCCTTGCATGGGGAAATTGCACTACTGTAGCATCACTCATTTTTGTGGGGTTCCAAATTTCATGCATGTCGTTGTTGCCCCTAACCATGAATTTAAAGACACAATCAAAAATTAGCCACATATGGTAAAGAAGACCCCCCCCCCCATACATCTTTGAACCGTGTTTTCATTCCTAGAGATCAGCAAAGCTTTTTGATAAATAAACATCATTTCTGTAATCTGGTAATAAAATAATAGCATTTACTTGTATTTTGTTTATTTTAATTCTTTAAAAAAAAGAATTATAATGCATTTTATATTGTTTCAATGCACATGCATCAGTACGGTATCAGGTAGATGTAATTTCCACTCACTGTTTTAAATTGATATGTTGTGACATAACTTCCTTATCTCACAACATATCAAGAGAAAAAGCATAAGGTATTCAAACACTAGCATGACTGAAAATGAAAGAAAGAATAAAAATGATACTAGTACATGTACTGTATTTGCTGGCCTATAAGTTGATACTTTTTGACCTGGAAGTCTGGGCTTTGTCTTATACTTTGAATTGACTTATATATGGATTATGTCATTGAAATTACTTACCATATTTAATGTAATTTTTCGTACGTGAGATAAAAAAAATTTCTTTCAAAGTACGGAAAATAATGTGTGAAAAAATAATTATCATTTTGGGGAATAGATCGTGTGTGAAAAAATATAGGACCCAACATTGAGAAGGATTCCAAAATATTTACATGATCTTCAGTATTAAATTCATGTGCATCAGATGTAATTGCCCTAAAGCCGCATGCACTAGTAGTATATGTTGTTTAAATTTGCTTACATATATGTGTGTAGAATAGACAAGTTATAAAACAAATAACCATGACATGGACGTGGGTATTCCATCGAACATATTTCTTCTTGCACCTTGTGATCGAAATAAAATATGCCCCGATATGAGAGAGAGAGAGAAAGAGAGATAGATTTCACCCTTTCTTCATGCTATTTTGCATAATGTACCTTACTGACCCCGTTTAGCTGAAGCTTTTGTCAAAGAGAGAAAACAGTAATAAAATAGTCAGTGGAAATTAACAATACATTGCATACTCCTTCAGTTTAAAAGATATATAATTTATATTTCAATATTCACAATATTTATATCCATATAGACTCCATTTAGTTTAAATCCCAAGATGATCATTTAGCATGCTATGTTATTTTCTTTGCAAGTACAATGTCCTCTATATTCCCACTAAATAAGATTACCCTTTATCAGTAAGTGCATGTACACTTCCTGTAGTTAGGCAGCATTTTGGTTTGATCTTTGCTCATGAATTCAAAGCTCTGACACTTCTGTTAAGAAGAACAAAAGATGTCACTGGTTGAGAAACTTACATGAGCAAGCACCTAGCATTACACGTCATTACACAGTATTGCATACATTAACATACTTTACATGATCGATTATAATACCCTCGGGTAGCCTCATTTCCCTATTTGTAGCCTCACTAATTTGATCACATCTACTGCTGGTGTCAACTGGAATGACCTGCCCAGAGCTGTAGGCATATTTAATTAGCATGTAAATAACATTGCAAAGCCATATGGTTCATCTGACAATGGATATTGTAATTAAGACAAAAATGAACTTTTTATTCAAAGATATTAATTGATGATGGAATATAGTAATGTCGCTGTACATGAGTAAGATCACAATCATTGGATAACTCAACAATACATATTACAGTCACCCTGTAGCCTCTCTCTCTCTCTCTCTCTCTCTCTCTCTCTCTCTCTCTCTCTCTCTCTCTCTCTCTCTCTCCAAAACCAAAAGCTACAGGTAAAAACTGCTCTGATTGCATACATTCTTACACATTGACATAGCATTGTTTCTTCTCTTTCACACACACATACATACATGCATTCACTAAAAACAACAAGTCTTGATCGAGTTTGTTTATTTTTTATTGTACATATAATTTGATAATGAGGTTACTGTTGCTGTAAGAATACAAGTTGCACTACATGTTTTGACAACAGGTGTTCATATCATTGTGTACAATGTACCAATAAATAATACATGTACAGACTATCTTAATAAGTTTCCCAATTAATCTGGAATAGCACAGTGATGCCATTAATGTTCATGTAACCGGAAGTTACTAATGAAAAAGACGAAGCCAAGGTGTTGATCTGAACTTATGTATGGATGAAAAATTGAAAATTGACAAAATTAGCGAATTCGAGTTATACTCCACATCGACTTATAGGCCAGCAAATACGGTATATGAAAATTAGATTTAATACTTATTCAAATCGATTCTTCATTCAAGTGAAACTGTTGTCGAAAAATTTAAATCTTCATGAATGCATGTCTCATTTTATCCATGCATGCTTAATCCCAATGAAGAATATGACTGTAAAATGCTAGAACTATTGCTTGAAGAACATTCACTAATGAAACATTAGGTATATACACTGCTTAGGCAAGTATAGAAGGTCACACTTCACTGATTTTGAGGCAAAACCACTGAATCAACTTCGTGTCAATCAAGTCAAGTCTGCTGGTACACACAAATGTTTGTCAGGGAAATAATCCTGAAATTTTGAATTAAACAAGTCCAGCATTCTCAAATCCATAGATAATTAGGTCTGATCTTTCACACATTTTTGCGTGAGTGGCAGTTATCCATTCAGCTTGAATCGGCTTGATTGATGAAGTTTTATATAAAGTCTATTGGTTGAAGTTGGTTCGTACATGAGGCAGGCTCAAACATAGGAGTGATTCCATTGTTTTTTAATATAGTTAGCATCTTTGCACTTTTATGGGCTCTGAACACTTCAAATGTTGACACTACTTGCTAATTGCATTTAACAAGGGGCAGCTAGTCATGTGTTTGGTTCACATGTGAAATGATCACATTATCCGAACCAATGGGGATCTAAGTTGAATTTTACCACTTTTAAGCCAGTGTGTTAATGCCATGATCATCAAAAATTAATTGATGATGCAACTTTATTTTCAACGTTTTAAGAAAGAGATCATACACATGTACTTTAATAACTGATTAGCTTAGTGTTGTTGGCTGCATCGGCTCCCTTTGATGTTGAGTGTAAGTGATTGATCTTGACACTCAGGTGTTTGATTTGTGCTCATACAGGTGGTAATATTGTTTCAACCATTGAAGCTACCGCCGTTTGTTATTGGCATAGTTTTGTTCTTTTATATTCTTTAATTGGGGTATTTGTAGATGTTAATCCTACAAATATGAAACTTTGGCAGGCAAAACCATGAATTCAAGTACCCACAAAAAAGTACTTTTTTTTTTACTAAAGCATGAAAATTCAGATCCATGAAAATAAATTATACTACATTATTTCATCTGTTTTGAAGATAACACTGTAATGCCATCCAAATTTAAGTGAAGACATGAAATTGGCAATAACATGTTTTTAAAGCATTCACACTATGCAAAACAAAGGGCATGGTGACCAAGATGAGTCCTACATCTGATAAAATGGAGCAAACTGAAATGGCCTAAAAGGTTGAATTAAAATCACTAACAATTATAGTCTGTTTGGAAGTAGATATTTTTTTGTCTTGTCAAGGATGAGAATGGCATATGAACAGCTGATAAGCCTACTTCATTATAAGGCAGTCTCAGTATAAGGCAGTATATGCCATGGCTACCAAGGACAGTGTTAAAATGAGGGAGTACTGTATCATGTACTTCATTATAAGACAGTCTCACTATAAGGCAGTATATGCCATGGCTACCAAGGACAGTGTTATAATGAGGGAGTACTGTATCATGTACTTCATTATAAGGCAGTCTCAGTATAAGGCAGTATATGCTATGGCTCCCATGGACAGTGTTAAAATGAGGGAGTACTGTGTCATGTACTTCATTATAAGACAGTACTACCTGCGTAGTATTTATATTTCAAGAGAGAGCATTATGTACAAAGTTAGATACCTGATGATGATCAAGGTAAGCCCCAAAAAAGATTTCAAAATCTTTGAAATGGTTTAATATTTGAATTTGATAAAGAGCTCCAGCTCCTTAATGAGAGAAGAATTACAGTTATATCAGTTGGCACAAATGCTCATGAAATATTTGTCTGTATGACAAGAAGTTTTCTCATTTCTCTTTACAGAGTTTGCAGCTAATGTAGCGTATCAAGAATATGATGTTCCTCAAGAATTTCCTTTCCATCTCAGACAGTATATTCCCAACAACCATTACAGCTCAGGTTTAGAAGACACCTATTACAAAACATCACTAGAGAGGTACAAGCAGTTTATCAGAATCTGTGCTAACAGAAGGTTTAAGTCAGGCAGTTTATCAGAATCTGTGCTAACAGAAGATTAAAGTCAAGCAGTTTATCAGAATCTGTGCTAACAGAAGATTAAAGTCAGGCAGTTTATCAGAATCTGTGCTAACAGAAGGTTAAAGTCAAGCAGTTTATCAGAATCTGTGCTAACAGAAGGTTAAAGTCAAGCAGTTTATCAGAATCTGTGCTAACAGAAGGTTAAAGTCAGGCAGTTTATCAGAGTCTGTGCTAACAGAAGGTTAAAGTCAGGCAGTTTATCAGAATCTGAACTAACAGAAGGTTAAAGTCAAGCAGTTTATCAGAATCTGTGCTAACAGAAGATTAAAGTCAGGCAGTTTATCAGAATCTGTGCTAACAGAAGGTTAAAGTCAAGCAGTTTATCAGAGTCTGTGCTAACAGA
Source organism: Margaritifera margaritifera (assembly GCA_029931535.1). Classification (NCBI taxonomy): domain Eukaryota; kingdom Metazoa; phylum Mollusca; class Bivalvia; order Unionida; family Margaritiferidae; genus Margaritifera; species Margaritifera margaritifera. The sequence continues at coordinate 100,086 of JAQPZY010000723.1, forward strand.
AGGTTAAAGTCTTCTGAAGTGTGCTAATGGCTCATATAGCATGGACTTGTTATCTTAACTGTGAATGGTGACACATAGGTATCACTTTTCTGGTTAAAGTTTCATCAACAGTGGTATTTATGTTGTTCAAGTACACCCTCGTAATGACCCATATTTGTATTCAAGTTATGTGATACTGCCCTAAGTCTAGTTAGTGCAATTTTCAAACAAACTTCATTTATATCACCCAGGTACTTTTCAAATGATAAATATTCTTTATACAAGGAATATATATTTCACTTTTTTGATGACCTCACAGAGAATATCCATTTTTTTTATACTGATGAAAAACTATCTTATTTTATTGAACAGAATCCATACCTGCCATGACATGACATGTCACATGAAAAATATGATTTTTGACTCCCAAACCACCTGACACAGTCGTGTTTTGATAAACACAATTTTCCATAATCTTGGGGGGGGGGGAAGATTTTTTTTACCACTATTATACATGTCAGAAGCATTTAGTCTGTATAAACAGTAAACAGTCCTCCTTAGAACCCATGTAAAACTATCCATGGGGTAGTTTATCATGGAGTCAATTCAAAGGTAAAGTGGTCATAGATAAACAACCACCATTTCCCATATTACTTAATTGGCTGAGAATAGCTGGGATGATGCTTTGTCAAGTCCTTTGACACAAAGATTATTGGCAAGTTTGTGATCAGCGGCAATGTTTCTCAGAAGTTGGATTTTACTCCATGTATAAAACACAAAACACAATTATTTCGGTTGTCCGAATAGTGTAAATATTGTTAATTTTTTTAAATGTTAAAATGTCAAAATGCAGCCATGATTTAGGAAATGATGAGCCATCTGCAAAACGAGCAAAGCCCTGCAAAACTAAATTTCAGAACTCTTGGATGGAGTTTGACTTTGTGAATCGCAGCAGCAGGGGGTGGGGCATTTTATTTTTGCAGACACAACAGCAAACACCGTATCAACATTAGTCATTCTGGAGTGTACATCATCCATCAACAAAGCAACAACACCCAGCATGTTTGCCACAGAAAGATTATTTTCTACGGTGAGAAAAATTCAACAAGATCTTCGGGGAAGTTTGAACAACAATAGTACAATCTTGATCTAAACCGAGTGTCAAGATGAACACAAATGACATTTATATTACCCTTAGCAACCCCCCCCCCCCCGAACTATTGAGAGCAGCAAAGACTGCATCTAATTAAGAAAATATTCCATTGTCCAATAGATTTTAAAGACATAAACTTTGTATATTTTTTTATTTATTGATTGTCTGTGTGGTTGTGTTATGTGAGTGTGGGTACATGCATGTGCATGTGTAGAGATGATATTGGACAATGCTAAATCAACCAACTATTTTTGGTTTGTAAGTAAATTAAATGCTTCAAGGAAAACAGATATGTTATTTTCTATTTTTTTTTAAAATTTGAATTTCAAGTAATTTTATATAGGCTTATATGAAAAGATAACTTATGCTCAAATTGGACAATGTCACTTTTATAGGTCACGTGCACTGACCCCCCTTGGGACTCAAAACGCACTTTTTGAGTCCCCAAAACAAATATGGCAGATGTGAGAATCACAATATTAAATTGATTGTTCCATATGTAAGAATATCCAAGATCATCTTAAACTTGAAATACCAATTTTTTGTATTATAAGAGTTACTGTTTTATCAGCATCAATTTTAACATAGAATAAATTCTGGAATTCAAACTGTCTGTATTTACCAATATTCAAGTTCAGAAATTTAACAGGCATATTTATCTTATTCCCCACAGTGGGTATCTCCCCAGTTCACCATAGAGAACATTAAAATTAGTAGATATTTTGGACCATATCAATTGTCTACAAAATTGTGTATGAATTTTTTCTATCTCTTCCCTACTCAGTGGGTTGATACAGGTGACAGTCAGTGTAAAGTCTGCCTCTGATTAGTTTTACTCAGTGTCCTGTTCTTCATTCCTGTGTCATTATTTTGAAAAGCTTCTTCCACCTTTTCACAACATAACCTGGATACAGTTCACAAAGTCCTTCATGAGTTTTCCCTTAACCATATATGCTGCATTGTACATTTTCTCCTATTCAGAATATTGATGGAATGTGACAACTATTGTCTTTATCTTATTATAATCAGCAACATCATCGAATCATCACCAGGTTCATCAGTAATAACATCAGCCTTGACTCCCTCCATCCATTCCATATATTCATCTGCCTCGACTCCCTCCATCTATTCCATATATTCATCTGCCTCGACTCCCTCTATCTGTTCCATATATTCATCTGCCTCGACTCCCTCCATCCATTCCATATATTCATCTGCCTCGACTACCTCCATCCATTCCATATATTCATCTGCCTTGACTCCCTCCATCCATTCCATATATTCATCTGCTTCGACTCCATCCATCCATTCCATATATTCATCTGGTTAATTCTTCAGTTGATACTGTGAATTCATTGATATTTCAATTCATGGATCCCTCTCTGATTGCTGTTTATGTCAGAGATAGTTTACATTGAATATTTATATTCATAATATATATTTATGTATGTATGTATGTATGTATGTATGTATGTATGTATGTATGTATGTATGTATGTATGTATGTATAGGGTTTAACAGCACATCAGCACAATACTGGCAGCATATACAATAAAGATAAAGGTAAAATAAAGGTAAAATCCTTTAGAAAAACCAAACAACAAAGTCAGATTCTCGATACAAACTGCACTCGTATAAAAAGTCCTAGATTTTCTCAGCTTGAACATCATCATGGGACACACCTCAAGGCAAAAAGGTTGCCTGCATGAGCCTCTTATGACATGCGGGAAGGTTCATCATGTCTATTTTACATCCTTGATCAACAGTGTAGTTTCCAAAAAATCTGTCCTTGATTAACAGGGTAGCTACCACAAAATCTGTCCTTGATTAACAGGGTAGCCACCACAAAATCTACAAAAGTTGGTAGTCACCAAATAAAAGTAAATTCACAGTATGTATAGCCAGTTGACAAAATAAATGAAGCACAATATAGATCCTGCTTGCTTATTGGTAAGTAAGTTCATAGATCACTTTCAGTATCACACATTTATGTCTAACTCTGGGGGTGTGTATGTAGAAAGCTTGGCCCAGTATCTTTTTGATGATATTTTAAATTCAGACTTGCTGTTTTATGGATTTGGTGGATTTTACTAGAGTCTCTCAAAATAATAGATTAAAGAGTGTATCAGAGTTTGTATAGTCTCCTTAAGGATAGAGTACATATAATATGAATAAATGTTCTCTGAGTCTTAGTGACTCTACATTTAGATCCTGGTAATCAAACTTCCATTAATCTAACAGTTGCTTTTATGCCACACCACATGTGCCAACCATGTATTGATAACTAAATAAAATTATTACAATTTATCCGACAACTGGGTTTCTCTTACCATTTTAGTGGCATAGGTTTGCATTCAGTTGATCTCTCAGATAAACAGAATATTGCACTTATTAATTAACAGAATTATTTATTTAAAATCATTCCTGGACCAGATTGTATACCTTTCCATTGTCCACTGACAGTACATCCCTTGATCAGACTGCATACCTCACCAGTATCCACTGACAGTACATCTCTGGACAAAACTGCATACCTTGTCAGTGTCCACAGACAGTACATCCCTGGATCAGATTGCATACTTTGCCAGTGTACACTGACAGTACATCCCTGGACCAGACTGCTTACCTTGCCAGTGTTCACTAACAGTACATCCCTGGACCAGACTGCATACCTTGCCAGTGTACACTGATTGTACATCCCTGGACCAGAGTGCTAACCTTGCCAGTGTCCACTGACAGTATATCCCTGGATCAGACTGTATACCTTGCCAGTGTCCACTGACAGTACATCCCTGGACCAGACTGCATACCTTGCCAGTGTCCACTGACAGTACATTCCTGGACCAGACTGCTTACCTTTCCATTGTCCACTGACAGTAGAGCATATTCTTGACAAGTGTATTGACTTTCACCCAGTGAAACTGAAGTTTTTTTTAATTATGTCAGCTCGATTAAGAAGCTTTTTGATGATGTACCATCAGAAAAAAACTTGGTTTTTCAGGAAGAAAGTGGTTTACATAGCAAGTTTTTACCCTATATTTAAAGGATTTTTTTTTAAAGAATTTTTTTTTTGTATCTTTATTTTTATATACCTTTTAAAAATTTGATATTTTCATGCTCCCAAATCTGGGACACATTGCATTTGGGTTGACCATTTGTGAGAGTGTGTGTGGCTCTGTGAACAGCTTTGGTTTAAAAAAAAATGCTAGCACATATAGTTTAGTATCCCCTTACCCATTTGCTTAATGTTTGAAATGTATTATCACATACTCCACTTCTCTCAGTACCACTCCTGCTCCTGGCTTCTGTCCCTGGGTGGGGCTAAGAATTGCATGAATAATAGAGACACATTTTGGTGAACAAATTTTTTTTCCAGCACTTGTAGCTCAGTAACCCCATACCCAGTTCACTTCATATTTGGAGTATAATATCATCACATGCTCCCCTTCTCTCAATGCTATACCTGCACCTAGATTCTGCCCCTGGGTGAGGTTTTAGGTTCAAGAATTACAATGGGGACACATTTTGGTTAAAGTTCTTTCACTGCTTATATTTCCAGAACCCCTTTACCGATTCACTTTATGTTGGAGTATAACATCTTTACTTATACACCTTGTCAATACCACTCCAGTCTCTGGGTTCTGCAACTGGATGGAGTCATGGGGTTAATAATTATATTGATGATACATTTTGGGTTCAAGTTTTTTCCAGCACTCGTAGCCCAGTAACCCTTTACCCTATGCACTTCATATTTGAAATATAATATCATCACATGCTCACATTTTCTCACTACCACTCGTGCCCCTGAATGTGGCCATTGATTCAAGAATTATAATGGGGACACATCTTTTTTTAAAAGTTTTTGCTTACAGTTTTTTTCATCACATATGTAACATCATCACAAACACACATTCTCTCATAACCGCACCTGTCACTGGGTTCTGCCCTGAAGCAGGGTCATGGGGGGGTCAAGAATTATATTGGGGACACATTTTGTTTAAAGTTTTTCCAACCATTGTAGCTCAGTAAATCCTTTCCCAACCCCTTTCATTTTTGGAATAAAATATCACGTATTCCGTGTCTCTCATTACCACTCCTGCCCCCTTGGTTCTGTCCCTAAGTGTGGCTGTGGGGTCAAGAATTATAATAAGGGCACATTTTGGTCAAAGAATATTTATTCACTTATGTTTCTGTAACTTCTCACCATTTCACTTCATGTTTGGAATATAAAAACATCACATACATCTCTTCTCTCAGTCTGCCCCTGGGTGGGGTCATAGAAGCAAGAATTATACTGGGGACACATTTTGGTTAAAGCTTGTGGTTAGTTTTTTCCAGCATTTCTATCTCAAAAAATCCTTTGAAATATAATATCATCACATACTCCCCTTCTCTCAGTAACACTTCTGTGCTGGATTCTGCCCCAAAATTGGGCCATGGGGTTAAGAATCATGATGGGTACGCATTTTGGTTGAATTTTTTTAATCATCTATATTTCCATAACCAATTCTCTTCAAGCTTACAACATAACATAATTGCACACTGTCCTTATGAATTTTGCTACTCCTTTCCCAGGGTCAAGTCCCTGGGTACAGCCATGGGGTCACTATGTAGGATGCTTCTTAATGACAGTTTTGATTCAAGTTTTTTCCAGCACTCGTAGTCCAGTAACCCTTCCATCTCTTATGTTTTAATTTTAATGAACTTTTTATCCAATTTGCTACAAATTTGGAATGTTGTACAATTCTATATTTCACTTTCTCCCTATACTGTACTGTGTTTTGTCCATTGGGTTATGTGCCTGGATGGGGCCATGGAGTTGTTATCAGTAGGACATCTTTTGGTTGTTTTTCTTACATTTAAATAACTCATCACTCAGTTCACTTCAGAGTTGGAATATTATATGATCCCATACTTCCTTTTCTCCCAGTCCCGCTATTGTTTCATGGTTATTTTCCTTGGTGGGACCTTGGGGTCGTGATTAAATGCATATTTTAAATATAACATCAAATTTTTATTGATCACCTTGTACCATTCGTGCTCTTGGATTATGTCATTGACTGGGTACATTAGGTCAAAAAGTGTGATACTTTTTTAGTTGTAGTTTGTTTGGGTTTTTTTTCGCATTCAGTTTTCACCCTATTTGGAATATATAACATTATATACTTCCCTTACTTCCTGTGGCATACCTGCCCTTGGATCATGTCCCTAGTTGGGGAAATGGGGTCTTGGGGTTATGCCCTTTGATATATTGACAACTCATCTAAGGGGCATATCATGTGTTTCTTAAAACACAATACTTACCTTTTTTCTTTTGTCTAGTAGGAGTTCATGTTTACTTTTATTTAGAAGGGTTTATCTTCTTCAAGATTTTAAATTGTTTTAGCTCACCTAGCCATAATTCCAAGTGAGCTTATGGTTTTTGCCCTGCATCATTCATGGCATCCATGCACAATTTTCAACTTCTTCTCAAAAACCGCTGATGCAGTTTCAATTAAACTTAGTATGAATGTTCCGCATGACATGCTAAATAAAAATTGTGTTCAGGGTGGCTCCCATAACAACGTGACTTCCACAGCAACCAAAATGGAAAACATATTCTACTTCTTTAATTTCCAGAATGGCTCAGCCAATTTTTATCATACTTGGTAGAAATGTTTCTTAGGACATGCTGTTTTAAAATTTTATCCAGGGTGGCTTTCCTGGCAGTGATGTGGCTTCCATAGTAACCAGTTGGAAAACCTGTTTTCAACTTCTGTAGAATGGCTGAGACAGTTTAGATCAATTTTGGTATGACTGTTTCTTTAGACATGCTTTATCACATTTATGTCCAGAGGTGGTTCTCCTAGCAATATAGTGGTTTCTTTAAATCAATTTTCAACTTCTTCTTCAGAAGACAATTAGTTAATTTTGATCAATCTTGGTAGAAATATTTCTTTGGACATACTTTATTAAAATTGTGTCTCGGGTTGGTTTCCTTAGCAACAGTATGGCTTTCTTAGCAACTGAGTGGAAAACATATTTTTTAACTATTGTTTTAAATGGCTGCACCAATTTCGATCGAACTTTGTCAGAATGTTCGTTAGAACATGCTCCACCAATATTATGTTGTGGTGACTCCTCTTGCAATGATGTTCTGTGGGTTTCATAGCAACTTGGTGGAAAAACTATTTTCAACTTCTTTAGAACAGCTGAGTGAATTTTCAATCAGACTTGTTTAGATTGTGTCTTAGTTCATACTTTATCAAAATTTTATCCAAGGTGGCTTTTCTAGCAACCACATGAAAAACCTATTTTCGACTTTTTTTCTCCATACCAGCTGAGCCAGTTTTGATCAGACTTGGTAGAAACATTGGCCAGGACAAGTTCTATCAAAATTATGTTTGGGGTGGCTTGCTTAGTAATAGTGTGACTTCCATAGCAACCATATAAAAAACATCTATTTTTCTTCTTTTCTAGAATGGCTGAGCCAATTTTGATAAAACTTTGTTGTAATATTCATTAAGACATGCTCTATCAAAGTTTTTCCAGGGTGGCTTCCTTAGCAGCTTGTTGGAAAACCTGTTTTTAACTTCTTGTCTAGAACAGCCGAATCAGTTTTGATAAGCTTGGTAGAAACATTTGTTAGGGCATGCTCTGTCAAAATTTCATCCATGTTGGCTGCCCTGCCAGCAGTGTGATATTAGCAACCAAATGGAAAACCTATTTTCTACTTTTGCTGTAGAATGTCTCAGCCAGTTTCAGTCAAACTTGGTATCAATGTTTGTTGGGAAATTGTGTCTGGGGTGGCTGCCCTAGCAATGGTGTGGCTTCCATAGCAATCATATGAAAAATGTATTTTCAACTTTTCCAGATTGGCTGATCCATTTTTGATCATACTTGGTACGAATGTTTCTCAGGACATGCTTTATCAAAATTGTGTTTGGGGTGGCTCCTCTGGAAACAGTGTTGCTTCCTTAGCAACCAGGTGGAAAACCACTATTTTGGTCTTGTTCACTAGAACAGCTGAGCTAATTTCAATAAAACTTGGTATGAGTATTTTTTAGAACATACTCTATCAAAATTGTGTCTAACTTTGTTCCCTTAACAATGGTGTGACTTCCATGGCAAATGTATGAAAACCCTTTTTTCAGGGCACAAATTTAACTTCTTTTACTACTTGTGTCTTTTAGCGAATGGAGACGAAATTAATTAGCAAAATTTTATTTCTACTGGCAGTATTTTTTTTTACAAGTTACTGCTATTAACTATACTGTAATCCAGAAATTTTGGAATAAAAAGGAACTACTTTTCTATCTGTTTGAATTGTAATTTTTATGATCATTTTGAATAAAAGAAAAACTACATATACTGCTGAACTGTTAGTGGATGAACTGCTCTGAAAAGACGCTTTCTTGATACATATAATTTCAAATTATTCCTTTCACTTTGCACCAGGTCTGTGTCACAGCTAGCATTGTCTAAATGTACTGTGAAACACTTTGAGTTCATCACTCTCATACTGAAGCAATGCTTCCAAATTGTTGTGATCAGGGCAGTGTGGTGGCTTTTTAGGATTGTGTTCAGCACCACCTGTAGCACTACCAGAACTTGACTGATCAGAATGTGATCATTTAGTGACTGATAATTGTTGCTTTTCACTGCTTTTTTTCAGAAAATAACTTAATCTTTCTTTGTTCAGGTACATTACTCATTGGACTATAAGAAAAACATAATTTGTAACACAGTAAATATGAAGCATTCGTATAAATCTGTGGCTATTGAAAATGGTGTGGTAATAAAGTGTTTAACTGTCTTCTTCAGCAATGTTTCCATAGTGTCTTAGGGATGACCGTTTTGTTTGTAGGGGATAGGATACTATGAGACAAATATCTGTGATCAGCCATTGTACTAAAAATACAAGCAGGGCAAGTCATCCGAATAAATAACACTACAGATTTTACCTAAATCAATATAAAATAGCAGAAATATTGCCATAATTGTGAATAAAATGGTTGGGTGTGAAAGAGATAACACACTTCCCCTTAAAAACATAATGGTTGTATCCCAGTCCACTGTGTATTATTGTTAGGTACACGTATGTTCACAGTATTAGGCTACACACTAAACAGCTTATCTCATGGTAAAGGAATCAATGACAAAACAAGCTTTGTTCAACATTTTGGCAGTATAACCTTGTACAGTAAAATGTCTATTATCCTAACTCATCAGGGGACATAGATATAGTCCAGATAATCAGTCATCTGGATGATCAAATTTTAGTAAAAATGTAGAATTGAGAATTGAAGTACATGTATCTGGTTTAAATGGGTCTGATAATCATGTATTTGACTGTATAAGTAATTAAGTAAATAATAATGTTTAGTAGACATTTGACTGGTTTTAAGAGCAGTAAATATTAATGTTTTGTAGACATTTGACTGGTTTTAAGACTGATTTTAAGAGTAATAAATATTAATGTTTTCATGATATTTGACCAGTTTTAAGATTAGTAAATATTAATGTTTTCATGATATTTGACTGGTTTAAAAAGTAGTCAATATTAATGTTTTGTAGACATTTGACTGGTTTTAAGAGTAGTCAATATTAATGTTTTGTAGACATTTGACTGGTTTTAAGAGTAGTCAATATTAATGTTTTGTAGACATTTGACTGGTTTTAAGAGTAGTCAATATTAATGTTTTGTAGACATTTTACTGGTTTTAAGACTGGTTTTAAGACTAATAAATATTAATGTTTTGTGGACATTTGACTGGTTTTAAGACTGGTTTTAAGAGTAGTAAATATTAATGTTTTGTAGATATTTGACTGGTTTTAAGACTGGTTTTAAGAGTAAAAAATATTAATGTTTTGTAGACATTTGACTGGTTTTAAGAGTAATAAATATTAATGTTTTGTAGACATTTGACTGGTTTTAAGAGTAATAAATATTAATGTTTTGTAGACATTTGACTGGTTTTAAGAGTAGTAAATATTATTGTTTTGTAGTCATTTGACTGGTTTTAAGACTGGTTTTAAGAGTAGTAAATATTAATGTTTTGTAGACATTTGACTGGTTTTAAGAGTAGTCAATATTAATGTTTTGTAGACATTTGACTGGTTTTAAGACTGGTTTTAAGAGTAATAAATATTAATGTTTTGTAGACATTTGACTGGTTTTAAAAGTAGTCAATATTAATGTTTTGTAGACATTTGACTGGTTTTAAGACTGGTTTTAAGAGTAGTAAATATTAATGTTTTGTAGATAGTTGACTGGTTTTAAGACTGGTTTTAAGAGTAATAAATATTAATGTTTTGTAGACATTTGACTGGTTTTAAGAGTAGTCAATATTAATGTTTTGTAGACATTTGACTGGTTTTAAGACTGGTTTTAAGAGTAGTAAATATTATGTTTTGTAGACATTTGACCAGTTTTAAAATTAGTCAATATTAATGTTTTGTAGATATTTGACTGGTTTTAAGAGTAGTCAATATTAATGTTTTGTAGACATTTGACTGGTTTTAAGAGTAGTCAATATTAATGTTTCGTAGACATTTGACTGGTTTTAAGAGTAATAAATATTAATGTTTTGTAGACATTTGACTGGTTTTAAGAGTAACAAATAATAATATTTTTTTAGACATTTGACCGGTTTTAAGAGTAGTAAAAAGTAAGAAACAATAAAAATAGTATTAAATATTAATGTTTTGTAGACATTTGACCGGTTTTAATAGTCAATATAAATGTTTTGTAGACATTTTACTGGTTTTAAGAGTAGTAAATATTAATGTTTTGTAGACATTTGACCGGTTTTAAGAGTAGTAAAAAGGAAGAAACAATAAATATGGTAGTAAATATTAATGTTTTGTAGACATTTGACCGGTTTTAATAGTCAATATTAATGTTTTGTAGACATTTGACTGGTTTTAAGAGTAGTAAATATTAATGTTTTGTAGACATTTGACCAGTTTTAACAGTAGTAAAAAGTAAGAAACAATAAAAATGGTATTATGATACTTTTATTAAATACTTCACACCTGTCAGATTTACTCAGAATAGCCATGTTGCAATGAAAACATAGGTGTGACAAACAGCTATTTTATGTTTGGTCGTATGAACACAAGAGTTAGACAGCTTTGATCAGGCTTAACTCGGCCGACATGGATTCTGCTGACACCTGTGCTTGTAGGTGATTAACTTGTATCATCTGTGAAGTCACCAATGATTGTTGATAAGCAGTTTATTACTTCGGCTTGGACTACAGAATGCCTTTGATCAGACTGTTACGAGACTTTAATCATGCTTGATTAGCTTGGTATTTCTGTATGACAAATTACATATTGTTATAGCAGCACTAACTTAGGGTGTGAGAATAAACATCATCTCTTTGTATCTCCTTCCATCCCTCCCCCACTCTAATTACATTTATTTCTACTTTAAAAATATAATTATTCATAATACCACTGTCATTATAATTGTACAAAATTATATTTGCTTATGTTCATTTCTGTTTTCTGTTATTCTGTTCTGTGTTAGCATTGTGATTGGCAAATTAGTTTCATTTACAGATATATGTGCATTATAATAAGTAAACTTTGGAGGGGATGGATAATTGGTATCCAGATAATGATGTTTTACTGTATGTGTTTTTTCCTGAAGTATTCATGACATGTACTTTGAGGAGTTTTGCTAATGATGTGCTATATATCATTGGAAAATTTAGCACTTGCAAAAAGATGCAAGAGTGCTTAATCTCAACTTGCATTTTCCACAATTAACTTGCATATTGCAAGTACTGTATGTGAATGTTAAATTCTGGCCCTGATTTTCAACTTCTTCCTCAGAATGGTTAGACCAATTTTGCTCAGACTTGGCATGAATCTTGCTTAGAACATGGTCTGTTAAAGTTGTGTTATGGGTGGCACCCCTAGCAATGGTGTGACTTCCAAACCTACAAATGATGCTTATCTCCCATCAGGTTTCGCTAGCTGTTACTTATATAAAAAAATCAAAATAGAATGACTTTCTCTCCCAAACTATTGTACCATATCAGACCAGGTGTGATAAGTGGTGTCCTAGCATACATACATTTTACATTCATGCATGTATGTCGTAGCATTTTATGGCATCTCAGCACAATAGTGGCTGCATGGTCATTCATACAAAAAATGCAATACATCATCTGGTCCAAAGTAGGAACCCAGTTAAACATGTCAGTATGTTGACAGGGGCATCTTTCAACCCAAGTCACCTGCCTTATTACTATATTAATGCCTTTTGGATCAATGTATACCAGGTTAGCGATATCAGGCACACTTGGGCTTCTTGTTTATCTTTACATTTTTGCAAACTAATGTTTTAATTGGCAATATATAGCCAAGATTGTGCTAAGTAGCTGTTAAACTTAATACATAAATAAATACATAGATAATATTTTTAATGTTTTTTTCTTGAAACAAAAACATGGTGATTGACAGAGAACTTTTTAAGTATGTGGTAAGAATTCATAAAATTTATTGAGAAATATTAAAATTATAAAAATTTGATACAGCACATATTATATAGTGAAAAGAACAAAGGTATCATACTGGGCTTCTGTCCAACCCTAACACTTAAGTCAAAGTTCAGTTTGATAAACATTCACACCTGCATGGCTGGTTGCATTGGTCAGCAGTCTGTTGGAGTGTTGGATATGTAATAGTTGATTGACAGCTGAGACTGTACTAGAGTGTAGTGCTATTTTTATTGAATTTATAATATGTGTCCATGATTGTAAGTTGGTCTTTAGTCAGATTATGGTAAACAACATGTTTATATAGTATTTGAGTTCAAGGTCAGTTTGTTAGCAGTTGGACTGTTATTTCCATGTCTTGTTGTGACAAAAGTCAGGTACACAAAGTAATTTTCCATTAAAACTACTCCTATTATGATGTGAAATAGGTCATGTAGGCATATGTATACAGATTTTGGAAAACAAATTCATTCCTATTCTAGAATTCAGTCTGTAAAGAAGCTATTTTAATGATGAGATGTTTATGACTGTGTTGTGAAAATCAGAGCAAATTCAGAGGAATTATTTATTCGAAATATTCATTGGATATACTAAAAGTGCTCATTCTCATTTTGGATTAATAATTGACTTTGGGATTTTTGTGAATTCATTCAAAGATATTCTGGATTACATCATTCGGGCATATCAGGACATTCAAGACTACTGACTCATCAGGACATTCAAGAATTATGACACATTAGGACATTCAAGACTATTGGCACATCAGGACATTCAAGGCTACTGGAATTCCTTCAGAACATTCTATATTTAGGACTTGTGATTAGGACACTTAGGATTTATTGGATTATTTGGATTTTAATTCACGTTATTGTAAGTGTCTTTTGAATTTTCACTTTAATTGTCCAGAAATAAAGTGCTTGTTGATTTTACTAACATTGTTGGTTTCACTTTCTTTCTGTTACATTATTTTAAGACCTAGAGTCGTAACAGTAGTTTATATACTTGAACTGAAGCCTTATCCTTATTTCTCATCTTCAGAGAATGAATTCTTATTTTGTCATCAAACATTCTAATTTTTTTTTTGTTTTCTTGTGTTTTCAGGTTAACAAGAGTAGTTGTCCTGGTATCTCTGAGAGATATTCACCCTGGCGAAGAGTTGTTCTCATCATATTTTACGATTGTTCACTAGTTTTTCTCATATCAGAGATACAGCCAAAGAGAGATTATGAAGTTGTCCTTGTCATTCTAGTCTTTGGATGTTAGTTCATCTTACAACTGTTTCCTGCTAGTTAGAAATGAGGAAAGTAATTTAAGGTGCAAAACAATTTGTTACATCCAAGATGTATCAGCCTTGGGGAGGAATAGTTCCCATACTATTATGCAGTTGTTTGTGTCCTCTAGATTCATGGAGTAAGAGTTTCATTGACCAACTTGAACCTGTTTCCCCTAATATCATATATGGAGGATCTTGTTTCCCCTAATATCATACATGGAGGATCTTGTTTTGCCTTATATCATAGACGGAGGATCTTGTTTTGCCTTATATCATAGACGGAGGATCAAATGCAACCATATGGTACTAGGCAAGGAATCCAATAGTAGAGGTCAGGATCCATTTTAACTGACTGTATTATTAGTTACATGTAATACTTGAGGCAGATGTATACAAAACAATCAATGAAACATAATAACACTTTGGAAGTGTCCTGAAAAAAGTTAATTTCAAGCTCCATTATTGATTTGACTCGAGAATGTTGAATGACTGAAAATTGTTACAGATGGATCTTTAGAACTTTAAAACATGGATCAGAAAAAGGACAAATCAAGAGTGCTTCAGAAATTAAAAAGCAGGACAAGTAAGCAATGTAATACAATGTGTAAATTGAGGACATCACCAGACTTGTAGCAAGATTTGTGGGTTGACTTTACAATTGGTCACAGTGGAAACTTTGATATCTAGACTTGATAAAGTGTTTGTATATAGAATTTGTCAGTGTTTTCTGTGTTTTTATTCTGGTACAAATCCACTTAGATTTTGCTCATTTGTGACAAGAGCTTAATCAGTTACAGATCCAGCTTAGTATAAAAAATAAATGTACATTTTTCATACAGCTTATTGTAATTATGAATGTAATATGTAGATTAAACATTTTATAGCTCACCTGGTCCATTCATCAACAATTGCTGGATTCATATCATCAAAATCTCGGATGAGATCGATGATCAGCAAGATCCATGCATACAAATGAGGTGATCTGATTGGCTGAGCTAGTTACCATTCTAGAGGCCTTATTTCTGATCTGATTTTGATCAGACTTGGAATATATGCTTATATCATTAAGTTTGGTTTGGTTTGGTGCTTGATGGCACAGCAACACAAGTACAGTAATTTCATGCATATACCCCAACCATGTGTATACCCCGCAGAACTTCACTAATTGTGTAAAACTATTTAGTACTCCCCAACTATGCTTATACCCCGCACAAACCCTAAGACAATCTAACATGAACTGACCATGTGCCAGCTGGCATTGTCATCCACTGCAACAAAAAGGGATGGATGAATACTGATGCCATGGCTGCACACAAAGAGCCAATGGTGCAAGCAATGGTTAATGCTGCTGGTGGCCATATTGCTGTTATTCCACATGGAATGGGATGATTGGATGACAAGTGGAGAGTACACTTTCACGCCATAAATTCTTCTAGTTTTTTTATTTTAATTGGTGTTACTTTAAATTATGTGAAAAAATGGTGCTACAGAAGCTCTCGCATTGATCTATTCCCTAAAAAGATAATTGCAATTCATTCTTATTTTGATCGGCGTTGCTAGAAATAACTTCCTGGCATCCATTTTTTTTGTGCTAGTCTTACTTCTGTTGTAGTTCTATTTAAAACATAAACAAAGTTTTAAAAATCATTATCACACAATTATTAAAACTTATATCTGTATAAATTTAAAAATAAGCTGATGACTACCAAAAAAGAACTGATATAGCCAGCCCACCAAGCATGGGTTGTGGGGTATGTAAAATCCTGTATAACCCACATGATATATGTGTGAAAATACAGTAGGTTTTTTAGTGCCAAGGCAATTGGAGTAAAGTGCCTTGCCCAAGGACACACCATGGTAGCTGACCCAGGCTGGTCTGATGATAGGATTCGAACCTGCACCCTTTCGGTCAGGAGTCCAGCACACTAACCACTGAGCCACCGTGGCTTGGTATATCATTAGGACCTCAGATAAGTTTGATAATGAGTGAAGTCCAGACAAAGTAATTAGGTGATCTTGCATCTGATTGACTGAGCTTGTTACACTTCTGGATGTCATATTTCTGATTCAACTTTGATCAAACTTGAAATATGTTTATATCATTATGATCTCAGACAAGTTCGATGAGTGAGATCCATGCATACTAATTAGGTAATCTTGCATCTAATTGACTGAGCTTGTTACCCCTGTGGAAGCCACATTTCTGATCTGATTTTAATCAACTTTAAATATGGGCTTGTATCAAGAACTTGGATGGGCTCAATAAGATTAATGTATATTAACGAGGTAGGCTAGCATCTGTTTGGCTGAGCTTGTGATCAGTCTGGAGTGGTATTTCTATTCCAATTTTGACCAAACTTGGAATATATGCTGGTATCATTAATATCTTGAACAGTTCAATAATGAGAAAGATCCATTCATATTAATGAAGAGATCTTGAATCTAATTGGCTGTGCTTGTTGCTGCTTTTGAAGCCACAATTCTAATCTGATTGGATCAAAACTGGAATAAGGGCTTAAAGCATCAAGATCTTGGACAGTATCGAACTTGAACAGGATCCTTGCATATTAATGAGGTGATCTTGCATCTGATTGGCTGAGCTTGTTGCCACACTTGAAGCCATATTTTTTTATCTGATTTTCATCATACTTGAAATATAGGCTATACTAATGATACCGTGCAACTGATTGGCAGAGTTTGTTACCGTTCTAGATCTAAAGACTACATTTCTCATCCAATTTCTACAAAACTGGGAGACTGCACATATAAATTATGCCATTATCTTTAAAACACATTTTTCATCAAGGAAAAAGATAAATAGGTTAAATCAACATGATATAAAGTTTGGGAGATAGTTTACCGAGGTTGTGTTTTTACGGTACTACATAAGCCTGCTTAATGAATTGGTCAACTGTTAAGTTATGTAAGCCAGGTGGGTGATATCACACTTCGGCCTCTTGTTATCCACATATTTTGTATCTGTACCTCACTAGGGGTTGGCATACATTCATGTTTTGTGTGCAAAATGTGCCACAAATTTCAAAGTACTAGCTTTTTTGTGACCATAAAAATCACCCAGGACTATTAATTTTTGAACTTACACTTGTCACTGGGCTAGTGAAAAATTTGGCAGTTGGGTAGTCATCGATCCCTCTTGTTCATGGGAAGTTCCAAATTTTAAAGTTATGGTGTACATTAATCTGATCAAAATCAGATTTTTGACTTGGCCTTCATTATTGACACAGCAAGTCGTTATAAGTTAATATAAAGAGCAAGTTCAAAGATCTGATTGCAGTCAGATTGTTGTGTATGTATACAAAAAATGTTGCAATCATGTTACAAGGTTTGAAATATCCCATGTTGTTTTAAGGTGGAGGAAAATAGTTAACCTAGAGAAAATCATCAACCTTAAATAGCCAATTTTGCATATAATGCATGTACATACTTGAACCAGGGATTGAATGCAATACTACAAAAATGCTTGATGAGTGTTTAACAAGCAAATTCAGTGAATTTTGTTCCCTACCATACATGTTGAAGATCTTTTATCTTTACCATAAAAATATAACCTTAAATATGGTAACAACTCGGTGATATATACAAGTACCAAGTTTCGTTCTGTATCTTAAAAGGCTTCAGAATTATGAAGTTGAAAGACAGTAACAACTATGGTGTTGTACAATCAAAAGGTAGAAAATGCTGACCTTAACCTTGAAACTACCTTCTAGTAATATGTAAGTGTACCTAGTTTCATCAACATATCTTAAATGGCATTAAAGTTACATACTAGAAATAAAGAGATAGATGCACAGATGAATGAATGGATAAAGACAGATGGAAAATTTGTTTGTGTTGTTTTTAATTTTAATTTTTTTATTACAATTAATTAGCTATCTAGCATGCTGAGGAAATGGGAGTTAAGTGCCTTTCCAAAGGACACACCAAGGCAGCCAACTGGGGCTGGCCTGGGCTGTTATCGAACCCACAATCCTTGGACTATATGTACAACGCTCTGCCAACTGATCTACCATGGCTCCCGTGTGGATAGAAATGCAAATAACATGCATACTAATTCAATGTACTAATATCTCCAGCTCAGAGTTTTTTGTAGGTTTTTTGTAGTACAATGAATAGTGTTTCCCACAGGTCATTTTAGGATGGTATCATGCCATACTGTTTTATTCCCATGCCTGGCTGTTGCTTTATAGCACCTTTTTTCCATGCCCAGTCATTTATTTACATCCCACCAGGCTTTTTTCTTACAACTTGCTCTTTTTTGGCTGCAAAATGAACCTTTTTACGTCTAGCTAACAAAAATGGTCACTTATGTGCTTGATATAATTTATATGATCGTAAGCGGCAGAGGTCTTTCTTTGTTGCAACTACTTGCGGCACTGTGTCCACTCAACAGTATTTGACATGCCGGTGAGTAGATATGATTAATATGATTCCATCTTGAATTGCCCTTTTCCCATCTCGTTAACAAAAACTTGTGGGCTAGATATAATTTCTATGATCGTAAGTGGCAATACATGTGCCCAATGTGGATTAACACCCTGTGATTGTGCATTAAGGAGGTATTTGGTTATTTCAACGGCTTGTGACTCGTCAATTATTGCCCATTCATCAGAGAAGCTACAACTAATTTCAGCAATTAGGCAGTGTTTATATTTTACATGTATAGACTGTTATCTGTCAAACTGCATGAACACAAGTTATTTGATGAACATTTTCTATTCTTATAACATGAATGTAGAAATCATAATCAACTGTATGACTTGACTTCTTATAGTTAAAGCTTTGTATGCTATTTATAAATGCATCAAAGATTATAAAAACTAGAACATGTTTATTGTGCTGAAATTTTTCTCCTAAAAGTAAATTTTCAGTGTAATCATTGAGCAACATAATAATAATGAGAAGAACAATTATGTTATCAGTATTATTATTATTATTATTATTATTATTATTATTATTATTATTATTATAATAAACTGAATGCTACATTGTGATAAAAACAAGGCTGCCCTTCAAAATGATAAAAGTGCACTGAAGGTGCCCTTTTTGTACTCAAGGCACACTCTGGAGAGGATGATTGCCATGCCTATTACAGATGCTGTGGGAAACACTAAGGACCTACACTCTCTTAAATAGAGAAAAAATTGACATAATAAAGGTCTGCACTAAAATCCATGTCAAGAAACAATGGGGAAAAAAATATTTCAAAAACTTAGTATAAAAGTGAGGTTACTACTACATAAACTTCTAACAAAAAATGTAAAATGCAAAACTGCAATGTTCATGTAAAACATATAAAGTTCTTCCTCATCCTGATTACCTTCTTGAACCCTCATTTGTGCATCACATCTTGATGGTCCAATCAACAAGCTTGATTTTGAAATGCAAAAAGATAAACACAGTTGAGTAAATTTTACAGTGGTGAGGTCACAGAATGTATACATTGTTGAAATGTGTGACCTTTGTGACAGCTGTAGAGTTATACAAAAAGTAACCAAGTTTCTTGGCTCTATCTCAAAGGGCATTAGAGTAACAGCATAGAAAGAGAAACAATGGATGACCTTGACTATATAACACTGTGATCCATGAGATGCCATCAAATTGAGAAACATAAGTGTACTAGGGTTAATCTATGTATTTCAAAATTTTAAGTTATACAGCAGAAACAAAAGTAAGTTTAACATATTTGACCTTTGACCTTGATCCTGAAGATGGGATTCCAAGTGTGATATATACATCTTCTAGTGACTGTATATAAGAACACAAACCAAAGTCTTATATATAACTTATAATATTGACCTGTGACATAGACTGTATATAAGAACACAAACCAAAGTCTTATATATAACTTATAATATTGACCTGTGACATAGACTGTATATAAGAACACAAACCAAAGTCTTATATATAACTTAAAATATTAACCTGTGACATAGACTGTATATAAGAACACAAACCAAAGTCTTATATATAACTTAAAATATTGACCTGTGACACAGACTGTATATAAGAACACAAACCAAAGTCTTATATATAACTTAAAATATTGACCTGTGACACAGACTGTATATAAGAACACAAACCAAAGTCTTATATATAACTTAAAATATTGACCTGTGACATAGACTGTATATAAGAACACAAACCAAAGTCTTATATATAACTTAAAATATTGACCTGTGACATAGACTGTATATAAGAACACAAACCAAAGTCTTATATATAACTTAAAATATTGACCTGTGACAGAGACAGAGGATAGGACTACCAATGTGGTATGCCACATACCATCTTATTATGATGTGCAAGTATACAAAGTTACATCCCTTAATCTTAAAAAAGCTTTAAAGTTACAGAGCAGAAACAAGCGAGATAGAGAGACATATGAGAATGTGAATATTATGTTCCTACTTTTCATGAAATGATGGGACAACAAAGTGTATCTTTTCATATTCTATAGCCCACAGATGTGAAGATATTAGTAGATATACAAATAGAAGGATGTAATAAAAGAGATAGGATTCCAACAAGGTAGTGTCTCACACAAAGTATTGTGAAAAAACTTAAGTCAAATCAAGTTTAGAGACAAGTAAACACAATTTTTGTGTGTTAAAAAACTTAAGGCTGAGGAAAAAAACTTTCACATTTTACAAAAAGGTTTATTTTTATATTGTACAAATAACATCATCCATTTAATTACAAAATTTTAAATGATGAGTACTAGAGATTTAACATGTACATATATATAATCAGATATCCTGCAATGTTCTACATCCACCTCTCATTTTATAGTGCATTCATATAATATCTACATGACCATATATTTACACTGTGAAAAACTCATTTACAAAAATTTTTTAAGAATAAACCCAACATCACACTCGTAATAACTTAACTATTATCTCTTTCACATACACTAAAATGTCTCTCTTACCTAAGTCACTGTGTAATGACACTATGAAAGTTCTCACATGGAAACATACATTTCAGGCTGACAAAACTTCGCTGGAAACCATCATGATCAAGATTTTACCTAAGTCACTGTGTAATAAAGCTATGTAAAGCCAAAAGTTCCAACAATATGATTCTTGCCACACCAAACTCTGTCTTTTCCTGGAAAAGGTCTGTGTTTTAGGAAAAGTGGAATCCCTCTGCATTAAAACAGTTCAAAAGACTGAAAGTAGAAAAGCTTAATATTAATTACAGTTGAAAATTGTTTATCCAAACCATGTATGTTCCCAAACTTTATAGACCCTTGACAGAAACTTTATTTGACTCCAGATCTTACTCAAAAATAGTTATCTTAGAACAAGTAGATGGATATCTAAAGTCAAGAAGGTACTGCCAGAAGGAATGTGGAGGCGTTCCCTCCCATCTGCTAGGGTAGTGTAGTCGCCCCTGGTCCATAACCAGTTTCGTTATCCTTGTAACTTTTAAGAGGGATAAGTTCTCGTCAATACAATAGTTTAGCTGATCACTGTGTCTCGTCGGTATAAGGTTTATATATTCCTTAGCAGCCAATGCAACAGGCACAGATGCCTTTTTGGCCATGTTACACAGGCACAGCTGGTTGGCAGTAGGCAAATATTACAAACCAAAGGTTTGCAGCTAGTGCACTCAGGTTGAATGATATTATCTTTTAAAGTAACTGGGATTCAACTGTCATTAATGATAAAAAAAACCAAAATATTTGTGTTTGGTGGGGTGGGGGTAAAGAAGAGGTGGCTAAATAACTCTTATTATTCTTTTAAAAATAAAGAATTTGTATTCTGTTAGCGACTTACTTGCACGATGCTGTTGTTATGACAAAGGACTAATGTCACATTAATTGACATGTCTCACAAAGAGGTCGGTTTTGAGAGGAGCATGGCTTCTCCACGAGAATTAAAATTCCACCAAAAGACAATGGGGCCTAAACTAGATTTTCATGCGAGGAAAATAATTAACAATTAAAATATAATGCATTGATCCCATTTAAAGATAAATGTCTATCCCTATCCGAATTGCAGATTGTGGTTTTGGTATATCCAAATATATCCTCTATTCATAAACTCGATGTTGCTACTATCCAAGTGTGTCAAGTTACAAAAGATAATTGACTACCTCCAACAGTGCAGCCCTGAAAGCAAAATAGCAAGAGGTCTTGAGATCAATTTGCACCCAAGGTTTACAAATTGCCCAGATTTTGAGCCCTTGTGGAACAAGATCTTATATGTAACCTTGAAATAACTAACCAGCCTTACCTTTATCCACACATGAAACAGTCTTTCAAAAGGCCAGAAAAACTCAAAGTTTCATGTGTAAATCATTCGCAAATAAAATATTGAATTGCAACATAAGTTGCACTATTTGCGCTAAAATGGAATAATCCTAAATTTTTAAAAGCACTTATACAAACCTCAAATATATTTCAAATCAAGAGGTCATTGTACCAAACATAACACTGTTTATTTACTCGCCTGCTACACATGTGGCAAATAATGTGTAGGTGAGACCAAAAGGGAATTTCAAGTAAAAATAAAGGAACACCTCGGGGGCATCCACAAAAAGAAGGATACCCCATTTTCAAAACAAACAATGTTCAATATCAGATAATAGAAATTATTTCATCTGACTCAGATTTTTAGTAGCAACATTGAGCTTATAAACAGAGGATATTTTTGGATACACAAAAACCACACTCTGCAATTCAGATAGGGATCAACATCTATCTTTAAATGGGAGTTCAGACATTATATTTTAATTGGATATCTAAAGTGAATTTATCACATTATAATATGTCAGTCGGTTAGAAATATCAAGACTGCGATATGAATTTTCTGTGGGTTACAGGAGTATTTTGAAAGTGCAAATTTGTGCAAAAAAATGTCTGATGTGTAACTTACAAGGATTACTCGTAAGAGGTTGCTGATATATTACAAGGATTACTCGTAAGAGGTTGCTGATATAGCAGATAAACAGTATATCCTACTGAAAAATGCCAAACAACCTCAATTTATTAAAAGTTTTGTAATTATAAAAGACTTTACAATGAACTCTGATGTAACAACTACATCGATTTAATAAATCACTTATTAAGTTCTAACATAAATATAATTTGGGGGATAAGTCTTGTATTCAAGGATGCTAATGGCGGTTTTACTGTTGCAAAGTGAGTTTTACCTGTGATGCATAAGTGGAGAGAGATTGCATATTTGCAATAGTAATACCAGTGATGCATCAATGGAGCTAGTAAAATGGTCATTCGGGTAGCAAAAACTAGTGATGCATCAGTGGATTTGGCAAAATGATCATTTGTGATAGTAAAACCAGTAATGCGTCAGCGGAGCTGGTAAAATGCTCATTTGCAGTAGTATAACCAGTGAAACTTCAAAACTGAAATTTAGTTTGCTTTGTGCTACATGCAGGGAGCAAGGAAGTAAATAGAACATTTACTCTGGGAAGTATCATCTTTAGCCACCACCAAAGTGATAATAATGAGATCCAATATCATTCCTTGCACAGGAATTGTATTATGAAGACATATTGGTCATTTTGAACATGCAGTATTATTATGACCATCATTTTAAAATAAATATATATAAAAAAATTCATATCCATGACAGGTTAAGATAGATACATTCATCAAACCTGCTTTGAATGTCACCAGTATTGAGCAATCGCTTGTCTGAACCATTTTTTCAAGGAATTGCTAACCAAATTTGTGAAGAAATGAACATTAACCAAACAAAAACACCCATCTTTAGAACCACTTTTATCACTTCCCTGATGTTGCTGCTCAAGATGGGTTCGACTGAAATTAGTTAGCATCTTTCAAATAAGTTTGCCCTAATTTTAAAAAAATATAAAATAAATTATAAAAAATTAATTTGTATTAAAAACAAAATATGTACAATTATTATCTTTGTTAGAAATGGATGTTAACAATGGAGCAATTTTACAATGCTATAACCAAGTACCAAGAGAAGCTTTAATCTAATTAATTAATATATTCAAATATATTCTACTATTTTCAAACTAGTATATCACAGCTCCAAGCACCACTGGAAGACTTACCCAAGAAAATCATCAATATCCATTGTTCTTGCTCTCTTATTTCCATATGTATTTTTCTCCAAGATTTCATTCACTTTTTCTTTCACATCAAAATTAGGTGGAATTGGCTGAAATAAAGGAAATAAATTTGGTTAGAAAATTGAAAATTTACATGAGACAAATTCATAAAACTCTCAGGATATGTTGATAGACAAAACTGGCAGGATTGTTGATGGACAAACTGGCAGGATTTGTTAATGGACAAAGGTTGGTAAGTAATAATACAATATAAGTAATATATCAAACAAAATCAAAATTGAAATGTGTTTTATATGCTGGAGAAGAAATATAACACATTTATTTAAATATGATTATGTTCATTAATATAATGCTAATTATTAGTCTTTCATTAAAACTCTGCTAATAGCTTGTTTTTTTTCTTCTGTATATAAATTTTTTAAAAAAATGCGCCAACTTATTTTAAATGCTCTAACTTATTTTAAATGCCGATTTCGAATGTATTTCCTAAAGTGTAACCAGATCTGCACTGCCAAGTTAAAAATGTTCTGAAAACCATAAAGCTTACATATTCATGTAAAATGGACATCCAAATTTAACTTGTTCATCTGCATATCTGGCATGTAAAATGGACATCCAAATTTAGCTTGTTCATCTGCATATCTGGCATGTAAAAAGGACATCCAAATTTAGCTTGTTCATCTGCATATCTGGCATGTAAAATGGACATCCAAATTTAACTTGTTCATCTGCATATCTGGCATGTAAAATGGACATCCAAATTTAGCTTGTTCATCTGCATATCTGGCATGTAAAATGGACATCCAAATTTAACTTGTTCACCTGCATATCTGGCATGTAAAATTGGCATCCAAATTTAACTTGTTCATCTGCATATCTGGCATGTAAAATGGACATCCAAATTTAACTTGTTCATCTGCATATCTGGCATGTAAAATGGACATCCAAATTTAGCTTGTTCATCTGCATATCTGGCATGTAGAAAGGACATCCAAATTTAGCTTGTTCATCTGCATATCTGGCATGTAAAATAGACATCCAAATTTAACTTGTTCATCTGCATATCTGGCATGTAAAATGGACATCCAAATTTAGCTTGTTCATCTGCATATCTGGCATGTAAAATGGACATCCAAATTTAGCTTGTTCATCTGCATATCTGGCATGTAAAATGGACATCCAAATTTAGCTTGTTCATCTGCATATCTGGCATGTAAAATGGACATCCAAATTTAGCTTGT
The DNA here is from genome assembly GCA_029931535.1 of Margaritifera margaritifera. NCBI lineage: Eukaryota > Metazoa > Mollusca > Bivalvia > Unionida > Margaritiferidae > Margaritifera > Margaritifera margaritifera. Next base: position 125,316 of record JAQPZY010000723.1, read on the forward strand.
TCATCTGCATATCTGGCATGTAAAATGGACATCCAAATTTAGCTTCTTCATCTGCATATCTGGCATGTAAAATGGACATCCAAATTTAACTTGTTCATCTACATATCTGGCATACAAAACAGACATCCAAATTTAGCTTGTTCATCTGCATATCTGGCATGTATAACGGACATCCAAATTTAGCTTGTTCATCTGCATATCTGGCATGTAAAACGGACGTCCAAATTTAGCTTGTTCATCTGCATATCTGGCATGTAAAATGGACATCCAAATTTAACTTGTTCATCTGCATATCTGGCATGTAAAATGGACATCCAAATTTAGCTTGTTCATCTGCATATCTGGCATGTAAAATGGACATCCAAATTTAGCTTGTTCATCTGCATATCTGGCATGTAAAATGGACATCCAAATTTAACTTGTTCATCTACATATCTGGCATACAAAATGGGCATCCAAATTTAACTTGTTCATCTGCATATCTGGCATACAAAATGGGCATTCAAATTTAACTTGTTCATCTGCATATCTGGCATGTAAAATGGACATCCAAATTTAACTTGTTCATCTACATATCTGGCATACAAAAAGCGCATCCAAATTTAACTTGTTCATCTGCATATCTGGCATACAAAATGGGCATCCAAATTTAACTTGTTCATCTGCATATCTGGCATGTAAAATGGACATCCAAATTTAACTTGTTCATCTGCATATCTGGCATGTAAAATGGACATCCAAATTTAGCTTGTTCATCTGCATATCTGGCATACAAAATGGGCATCCAAATTTAACTTGTTCATCTGCATATCTGGCATGTAAAATGGACATCCAAATTTAACTTGTTCATCTGCATATCTGGCATGTAAAATGGACATCCAAATTTAACTTGTTCATCTGCATATCTGGCATGTAAAATGGACATCCAAATTTAACTTGTTCATCTGCATATCTAGCATGTAAAACGGACATCCAAATTTAGCTTGTTCATCTGCATATCTGGCATGTAAAATGGACATCCAAATTTAACTTGTTCATCTGCATATCTGGCATGTAAAATGGACATCCAAATTTAACTTGTTCATCTGCATATCTGGCATGTAAAATGGACATCCAAATTTAACTTGTTCATCTACATATCTGGCATGTAAAATGGACATCCAAATTTAACTTGTTAATCTGCATATCTGGCATGTAAAATGGACATCCAAATTTAACTTGTTCATCTGCATATCTAGCATGTAAAACGGATATCCAAATTTAGCTTGTTCATCTGCATATCTGGCATGTAAAATGGACATCCAAATTTAGCTTGTTCATCTGCATATCTGGCATGTAAAATGGACATCCAAATTTAACTTGTTCATCTGCATATCTGGCATGTAAAATGGAAATCCAAATTTAGCTTGTTCATCTGCATATCTGGCATGTAAAATGGACATCCAAATTTAGCTTGTTCACCTGCATATCTGGCATGTAAAATGGACATCCAAATTTAACTTGTTCATCTGCATATCTGGCATACAAAATGGGCATCCAAATTTAACTTGTTCATCTGCATATCTGGCATGTAAAATGGACATCCAAATTTAACTTGTTCATCTACATATCTGGCATACAAAATGGGCATCCAAATTTAACTTGTTCATATCTGGCATACAAAATGGGCATCCAAATTTAACTTGTTCATCTGCATATCTGGCATGTAAAATGGACATCCAAATTTAACTTGTTCATCTACATATCTGGCATACAAAATGTGCATCCAAATTTAACTTGTTCATATCTGGCATACAAAATGGGCATCTAAATTTAACTTGTTCATCTGCATATCTGGCATGTAAAATGGACATCCAAATTTAACTTGTTAATCTGCATATCTGGCATACAAAATGGGCATCCAAATTTAACTTGTTCATCTGCATATCTGGCATGTAAAATGGACATCCAAATTTAACTTGTTCATCTGCATATCTGGCATGCAAAATGGACATCCAAATTTAACTTGTTCATCTACATATCTGGCATGTAAAATGGACATCCAAATTTAACTTGTTCATCTACATATCTGGCATGTAAAATGGACATCCAAATTTAACTTGTTCATCTGCATATCTGGCATGTAAAATGGACATCCAAATTTAACTTGTTCATCTGCATATCTGGCATGTAAAATGGACATCCAAATTTAACTTGTTCATCTACATATCTGGCATGTAAAATGGACATCCAAATTTAGCTTGTTCATCTGCATATCTGGCATGTAAAATGGACATCCAAATTTAGCTTGTTCATCTACATATCTGGCATGTAAAATGGACATCCAAATTTAACTTGTTCATCTACATATCTGGCATGTAAAATGGAAATCCAAATTTAACTTGTTCATCTGCATATCTGGCATGTAAAATGGACATCCAAATTTAACTTGTTCATCTACATATCTAGCATGTAAAATGGACATCCAAATTTAGCTTGTTCATCTGCATATCTGGCATGTAAAATGGACATCCAAATTTAACTTGTTCATCTGCATATCTGGCATGTAAAATGGACATCCAAAATTAACTTGTTCATCTACATATCTGGCATGTAAAATGGACATCCAAATTTAGCTTGTTCATCTGCATATCTGGCATACAAAATGGGCATCCATATTTAACTTGTTCATCTGCATATCTGGCATGTAAAATGGACATCCAAATTTAACTTGTTCATCTGCATATCTGGCATGTAAAATGGACATCCAAATTTAGCTTGTTCATCTGCATATCTGGCATACAAAATGGGCATCCAAATTTAACTTGTTCATCTGCATATCTGGCATGTAAAATGGACATCCAAATTTAACTTGTTCATCTGCATATCTGGCATGTAAAATGGACATCCAAATTTAACTTGTTCATCTGCATATCTAGCATGTAAAACGGACATCCAAATTTAGCTTGTTCATCTGCATATCTGGCATGTAAAATGGACATCCAAATTTAACTTGTTCATCTGCATATCTGGCATGTAAAATGGACATCCAAATTTAACTTGTTCATCTGCATATCTGGCATGTAAAATGGACATCCAAATTTAACTTGTTCATCTACATATCTGGCATGTAAAATGGACATCCAAATTTAACTTGTTAATCTGCATATCTGGCATGTAAAATGGACATCCAAATTTAACTTGTTCATCTGCATATCTAGCATGTAAAACGGATATCCAAATTTAGCTTGTTCATCTGCATATCTGGCATGTAAAATGGACATCCAAATTTAGCTTGTTCATCTGCATATCTGGCATGTAAAATGGACATCCAAATTTAACTTGTTCATCTGCATATCTGGCATGTAAAATGGAAATCCAAATTTAGCTTGTTCATCTGCATATCTGGCATGTAAAATGGACATCCAAATTTAGCTTGTTCACCTGCATATCTGGCATGTAAAATGGACATCCAAATTTAACTTGTTCATCTGCATATCTGGCATACAAAATGGGCATCCAAATTTAACTTGTTCATCTGCATATCTGGCATGTAAAATGGACATCCAAATTTAGCTTGTTCATCTACATATCTGGCATACAAAATGGGCATCCAAATTTAACTTGTTCATATCTGGCATACAAAATGGGCATCCAAATTTAACTTGTTCATCTGCATATCTGGCATGTAAAATGGACATCCAAATTTAACTTGTTCATCTACATATCTGGCATACAAAATGTGCATCCAAATTTAACTTGTTCATATCTGGCATACAAAATGGGCATCTAAATTTAACTTGTTCATCTGCATATCTGGCATGTAAAATGGACATCCAAATTTAACTTGTTAATCTGCATATCTGGCATACAAAATGGGCATCCAAATTTAACTTGTTCATCTGCATATCTGGCATGTAAAATGGACATCCAAATTTAACTTGTTCATCTGCATATCTGGCATGCAAAATGGACATCCAAATTTAACTTGTTCATCTACATATCTGGCATGTAAAATGGACATCCAAATTTAACTTGTTCATCTGCATATCTGGCATGTAAAATGGACATCCAAATTTAACTTGTTCATCTGCATATCTGGCATGTAAAATGGACATCCAAATTTAACTTGTTCATCTACATATCTGGCATGTAAAATGGACATCCAAATTTAACTTGTTCATCTGCATATCTGTCATGTAAAATGGACATCCAAATTTAGCTTGTTCATCTGCATATCTGGCATGTAAATTGGACATCCAAATTTAGCTCGTTCATCTGCATATCTGGCATGTAAAATGGACATCCAAATTTAGCTTGTTCATCTGCATATCTGGCATGTAAAATGGACATCCAAATTTAGCCTGTTCATCTACATATCTGGCATGTAAAATGGACATCCAAATTTAACTTGTTCATCTGCATATCTGGCATGTAAAATGGACATCCAAATTTAACTTGTTCATCTGCATATCTGGCATGTAAAATGGACATCCAAATTAAACTTGTTCATCTACATATCTGGCATGTAAAATGGACATCCAAATTTAGCTTGTTCATCTGCATATCTGGCATGTAAAATGGACATCCAAATTTAACTTGTTCTTCTACATATCTGGCATACAAAATGGGCATCCAAATTTAACTTGTTCATCTACATTTCCCACATAAAATAGACATTCAAATTTAACTTGTCCATCTAAATGTCCACATAAAATGGACATCCAAATTTAACTTGTCCATCTACATGTCCACATAAAATGGACATCAAAATTTAACTTGTTCATCAACATGTCCACATAAAATGGACATCCAAAATTTAACTTGTCCATCTAAATGTCCACATAAAATGGACATCCAAATTTAACTTGTCCATCAATATTCCCACATAAAAAGGACATCCAAATTTAATTTGCAATTGTTGTGCAGTTTCTAAATAATTGTGTTAGCAATGCTGTCACTAGAAATCAAACAAAAAAGTGCAATGGACCAGAAAGCTTATCAGTTAAAATGCCTACCAAATTGCTTACACATGAATGTAAATATACCTACCAAATTGTATTTGTCTACATAAAGGGAATTTTGTGTAATCATGCTAAAACCAGTGGGAATGGATGTACAAACAGCAGCAAGACAGTATGTCCCCTTCTGCAATTGCATTTGAGGCATCAAAATCAAACCCTTAATTTATTGTTTTTGTGTCAAAAACAAAAATGGAAATCTTTTTTTCACGTAAATTTTATCAAATCAGACTTACTATACTTTTCACAGAACAATGGACTTTGTAATTCTTCTCTAATAACTCCAGAACTTTGTTGTATCTAAAATAAAATGAACAAAATGCAAAAAATACAATTATCTATGCCTGTATGTGAAACAATCATTTGAAAAAATTTCAAGACCTGGCCTGAAATTCATAAAACTTTGCAAGTAAAAAACTTTAACTCAAAACTTGAAGTCATAGTTTTACCTAAGCAAAATCTTTTTGACAATTTGTAGGATTAATTTGTATGAGCAAGGTACTCAGAGCTGATCATGCAATTATCATGAATATTTGGAGATATTTGGAAGGAAAGTTTCAAGTAATTCATCTAATTTTAATAAAAACCCAATCAATTGCTTTCACAAATAATAACTGACCTATCAACTATGTTCCTTCTACTCATTGTACAAAATTAATGATTTTCTTTTGAAAAATTACACATTTAATTGACTAATGCATTTGGATAAACAATGAGACTTCTTTCTAATGAAATCTATTTTAAAATAGCACAGTGATTTTCGATGTGAAATTCGACAATGTTAAGGAGTAAAATCTATGAAGTTATCAGAGTTCTCCCAGTCTGACAGTTCTTGGGTTTGGACAACCAACAGATAAAAAAAGGAAATCACACAATTAAAGCTGCAGACGCAGCTGTCAACCAAACTGGTAAGTGGTCCACATGGATCACTGGTAAACTGACAACTGTCAATAGGTCAACTGGAAAGTTCATTAATAACTTGTGTCAATTAATATGGGGTCAATTAATAAATTAGATGATGGTCTATTATTAGTAAAGTTTTATCATAATAAGGGCTGTTATTGACATAGATATTTTTAGTCCTGTATTTATGTGATAACAAACAAGGAGTGTGCAATAAAATGTTGAATATATTTTTTATTTCAATACATCTTTATGTTTTGGAGAAACAAAGTGGTGAAAAGTGTATTTTTTTTGGGGGGGGGGGGTAAAACTAATTTTAATGATGTAATACTTACCTGTTGGTATTGCATAGCAGGTACTTTTCTGGAAGGAAAATACCCCGACCGTATGATGAAAATTTGTCCTCCCATTTGGGTGTACCAGAAGATTCCAAAAACACTGGGACATCCCGCACATATTGCCCATGCATACTGCCACTTTCATTTTTTTCAAGGGAGCAGCCCAACTTAATGGGACATCAGTGCAGGGTGGGAGGAGGGAATCTGGCAATAGCAACAGGTAAGTATTACATCATTAAAATTAGTTTTACCCCCTCCCCCCCAAAAAACTACATTTTAATATCAGTAATACCATATCTGTTGCTATTGCACAGTTGAATTTGTCAGTTTGGTGAGAGGCTGATGATCCCACAACTGGCAAATAAAAAACAAACACAAGGAATATTTACCCTCATTGAAGAGCAGGAGACTACTGCGAGATGGAATCTGCATGGTCCACTTTCTGAGTGACGACGATTGGGCCTAGTAAAAAAATGCCTTCTCTTTGGTTAGCTAACAAGTGAAGGTAAAAGGAGAAAGTAGTGTGAGAATGCCAAAATGTGGCTTTCATCACATCCTCCAATAATGAATGAGTTAGATAGGCCCATGAGGCAGCAATGGCTTGAACCTCATGGGCTTTAATTTTCATGAGAGACAGGTTCCTAATGGTAAGGGACTAATAAGTTCTCTTGATAGTTGATGCAATCCATCCAGAAATGGTGGAAGCTGAAATATCAGTTCAACTTTTAACGGCGAGGAAAAGATACTTCCTACCCTTCCTTCTCCCTTTAGAGGCTGCCAAGTAAAAACATAAAGCCCTAATTAGACATAAAAGTCTATCTTGATGAACCCCAGCACATATATGGCTGAGACTGGGGATCTCAATCAGGAGTGGAGCAACCGATGGAAGCTAGTTTTTGCTAAAAAACCTTGTTGGCAAAGGAGAGAAACTGACTTACATTTCCCACTGAACCTGATACAGCCGTGCTCTATGGATAGGGCATGAAGCTTGCTCCTTCATCTTGCAGACGTTAAGGCAAGCAAGAAAACCATCTTGAGGTTAAAGTACTCGAAGGAAGCTTTACCCAAAGGTTCATAGGGGGGTTTATTAAGAGACCACAAGACACAAAAAAGATTCCATTTGGGCATTAGAGTGCAAGACGCTGGTCTTTGCAGTTTGAAATACCTGATTAGGTCTGCTAAGTGAGAATCCATCCCAATGGCCGGGCCTTTTGAAAATTTAAGAGTGTTGGAAAAGGCTGCTGGATAGTCCTTAATAGTAGAAACCATGCATTGTTTCTCTTTGAAAAGGAAGAGAAGAAAATCAGCCACTGCGCTCCATGAGGGACAGCTAGGATTGAAACATTTTCTACTACACCAATCACAAAAAATTCTCCATTTGGCATCATACATCTTTGACGTTGATCTTCTCCTGGACTGAATGATGCACTTGGCAACTTTGATCAAAAACTTTTCTTTGTGGAGAGATCATTTGAGATGAGCCAATCGTGAAAGTGGAGAATCTGTGGGCTGTAGTGTAGGAGAGAGCCTCTGTGCTGCAACAGGAAGTCCCTCCTCTGAGGTAAGGTCCTCGGCGGTCCTCCAGCAGATCGAGAAGATCGTTGAGCCACGATTGCCGGGGCCACAGAGGGATGATCAAAATGAGCTGAGCAGTGGAGTGCCTGACTTTGTGTTGAACCTGTGGGATCATCCTGAAAGATGGGAAGGTGTAAGCGAACCGACGATCCCACTTGAGGCTGAAAGCGTCCACTGCCCAGGCCCTCTGGTCAGGGACTGAGGAAACATAAGGGGAGCTTGTTGTTTAGCTTGGTTTTCAAACAAGTCTACCAAAGGAGTCCACCAAAGTTGGAACAATCCTGCTACAGATTGGTAGAGTGACCATTCTGTGAGGACTATCTTCCCATTCCTTGGCAGACTACCGAAAATGTGGTGAACTCGGAGGGTAATTCCTTCTGAAGTTGCCCAGCGAAGGAGGTTCCAAACATCCACACAGAGAGAAGGTGCATGTGCGTCTCCTGAGGTATGCTACCACCAACATGTTGTTGGAGGAGAACATCATGCAGCAACCTCCTTTCTGGTGGACACACGCCTGAAGGCCTATAACACTGCCCTCATTTCCAATTTGGTGATGTGGAGGGTAAATTCTTCCCAGGATCATGAACCCTGAAGAATCAGTCCTTCCGGCTGTAGATGAGCAAACCACACTGAATCTGACGTGTCTGTGAATAGGTAAGAGTGGGGTTTGGGGGGAGGGGGTGCATGAGGACTCCGGACAGAAACCGGTCCCAATTTGTCCACTAAATCAGATGATGGTGGAAATCCTGACCTAGTGAAATTGGAGTTTTCAATGGGGTCCCTGTGCGGTTTACATGCCGCTAAAAGGAGAAACTGGAGAGGACACAAGTGCAGTCTGCCTAGGGGAACCAGGTCTGCTATGAAGTTCAAGGTCCCCAGCAGAGAGAGAAAAAGACAGGCTGATAACGTCGTCTTTACTCTCAGTGCCTCGAACAGGGACAGAATCTTGTCTACTCTGTCCTGAGGGACATGGACTAATCCTCTGTTTGTGAAGAAATAAAGCTGCGTGTAGACAAAATCGGGAGATGGAGTGAGCTCTGATTTCTGTAAGTTTTGCAGAAGACCCAGCCTGGTCACTATGGACCAACAGTGAGGCAGATCTAGTCTGACGGACTCAAGTCGGCCATTGTGGATCAACCAATCGTTGAAATATTGGAGGATTGGGATATATAGTACCCTTAAATGGGCTGCAATTACAAGCATGACCCTGGTAAAAGTTTTGGGTGTGGAGTCTAGGCCGAACGGCAGAGCTCAAAATTGGATGACCTTCCGATTCAAGCAAAACTGGAGGTACTTCCTGTGTGGAGGAAAGATAGGGATGTGAAGGTACCCATCCTGAAGATGAAGGAGACAGCCCAATCACCAGGTCTTATGGCATTCCTGACTGAGGCTGTGGTCTCCATCTTGATTGGTTCCTCCAGAAGAAATCTGTTTAGGGAGGAAAGGTCAATAATTTGACTTGACTTTCCCTCTTGTTTGGGGAAGCTGGGAAATCCAGGAGTAGAAGGCATGGAATTCGACTTTTAACACCCTCTCTACTGCACCCTTCTGAAGAAGGGAGTGAACCTCTTCCTTTAAGAGCACCATATTTAACTGGTGGAAGAAAATGGGGGACCTTACTAGAGGAGGGAGATCCCAACACTGAAGTCGGTAGCCATCTTTTATGATAGAAAGGGCTCTCGATCTTCCTCCCTGGGCCTTTGTGGCATGCCCTTCTAGGGCGTGCCTACTGAAGGTGAGCTCTGAAATGGGGTTGTTGCTTTGACTGGGGCTACACAGCTTTAAAGAATTTAGGTAAAGGATCCTGAGGGCAGTCAGGATTATTTTGCTTCTTGGCTGGTTTCGAAGAGCCAAGAGTGGATGCAAAGGACCAGTGTTGCTGGTCTCTCAAATCCTGAGTAGCCATCAAGAGGATGAGCCCTCCGAAAAGAGTCTCCACCTCTAGGAAGGCAGCCCTCAGAAGGTTCTTACTATGCTCTATAAAGACCTTGGAAGTGTCAAGAGCAACATCCCTGCGGAGGTGGAGAAGCTCAGCTGACAAGGACAAGGACAAGGACAAGGACAAAACATGCCTAGAAGCTTTTGCCACTGCTTCCAACAAACAATGAAGAGCCATTGGCGACAGAGATTCCACTTTCAGCTGGCTGAACGAGGCTGTGGAAAAGAGGTTGGCATGCGAGGCTATGGTTACTAGTGACCTAGCCGTTTGCTCTAAGGATTCCAAATTTTTCACTGAAAGGCGAGCCCAGGTCACCATAGAAATACCCACTTGAGCTGCTTCAGCATGCAAAGTGGGTGGTTTAGTGGGCCAGGAAGGGATATGGACCTTATAGCTAAAAGCAGCTACCAAGGGTCAGAGTAGAGGGGGGGACAAACCACCCCTTACATTGTCTAACAAAGTCTTGGCCCTTGTTAAACCTTTGAGAGAGCTCCTTAATCATAACTGAGTGAGGAAGCAACAAGAAATCTGGTACAGAGTTTGCCCCAGAACAATTTTCCAGACTGGAAAGAATTTTAGAGTCACCAGAACCTGAAGGTTTGGGATACGGATCACTGGGCAAGTGGCGGTAAACCTCATTTACCACTTTATCGAAAAACCAGCTCTCTTCCTCCTCTGCCACCTTAACCGACAGGTGAGAGGGGGCAGGGGATACGAAGGGAGGGGGTACCACATCAGCGTGTTCTATATCAAATTCGTGCACATCAACGAGGAGAGAAAGGACGTCTTCATCCTGCTATCTCTCATGGGAGGCAGGACTATGTGACCCAATGTCTCTCTGTTTTGGGGGAGACTTGGGGGGAAGATGAACTTGAACTGGTGACTCCTCCTGCGGAGGTAATGGACTGTCCTTAGCAGTGGACTCAACAGGTGGATGAGGGCGACCCTCCACCCACCTAAAGTGTTTGGTGAAAGAAGGTCCATCCCCCTCCCTCTTTTTGACCCAACTTCGTAAGATGACATAGGACCACGGCCTGCAGCAATGATCTCACTACTATGTGGCCAAGGGCCAGAAGACCGAGGCTGCATGCAGTGAACGGGCCAATCGCTTCTCTGTGGAGGAAGACCCCACATCCCATCAGGATTTAGAGGGATAATAGGGAAGGGCGGATGTCGATCTGATCCCCTTTCCTAATCTGGCATCTGTAAGGTGATTCCCAGTCCCTTGCGGGATGAAATGGCAGTCTGGAGAGGGGGGGGCACTCTTCCCAATACCTATCCCCGTACTGTAGGGGTTCCAATGACAGGTAACCGGCCCCGGTGCCTGGTACCCTGGCAAAGACCTGTCAGGCGACCCAGATCTATAGGAAGACCCTTCCCCCGACCTGATAGACTTAGATCTGAGCTCTTCCTTTACTGGGGGCCTCGATCCTGTCACAAACAATGGGCCCCAGGGACTGAGAAGGTGCTACTCCTCCCTTAGTAGGGGGGGGGGGAAAAGGCATAACTCACTTTCAGTCTGTACTGATCTGTGGATCAGTAGTGGGTGCTGCTTCCCCCTTATGCCTGATCAGGGGCAACTCTCTGAGTTGACAATAGAGGGTGCTGCTCCTCCCTGAGGAAAGGGTGTGACTTGGTCTCTGTCCTAGTGGAAAAGAGAGGGTGCTGCTCCTTCCTCTAGGGAAGTGGCGACTCACTCTCTGTCCTCACATAATGGGGAAGGTGATGCGACTCCCTAATGGAAGGGAGTGACTCACTCTCCACCTGTTTATAACTGCCCTTGGGAGGGGGCCCACTAACCCTAAGAGTCTCTGGAGAGACTTGGGTAATCCTTCTCTGAGACCTGAAAACTCAAGAAAACAAGGAAGGAATATCTTCCTTGTCTTATAGGTGCATCTATGCTCAGCGAGATCCCAGACCCCATCCGACCATAGACTGCAGAAAGGACAGCCATCTGTCCTCTTGCAGCATGTGCAAGATAAACAAGTGGAGTCTGTGTCCCAGGGGATTGCCTGTGACCACACCTACCCACATCTTGCTTAGACATTGTTCCTGTAAAAGAGAGCTGAAAAGATTTTTTTACAAAAAACTTCTATAAAACAAACAGTATACATAAGGTAATGCATGGACTAAGTCTATGCTAATATAATAATTTCTGAGAGAAGTCACCTTACTTAGGTGTTTTCACGAGATTGAATGCTAAAAAGGAAGCAATGCTAAGTTCAGAACAGAAAAATGCAATACAAACAAGTCAACCGGGCTAAAAGAAAACAAGCGACTACTAAATTAGCAAAAACCAGTAGGATACGACTGCTAATAATGGAAAAAGAACCTGTGTTCAATAACTGAGCATGAGATATGAAGGTAAAAAGTGGTGTCTGACTTGCTTACCACGTATAAAATTAGCACAATTCACCATATAGGTAAGGTGAATTAAATGATTTGTAAGGAACAATAAAATGGAATAAAGCGAGTCCATATATGCCAATTATTAAAATATAATACCTACCCTTAGCTGGAAAAAGCACAACCAAATTTTGAAACACTAACGCCCTGTGAAGGGGTAAAAGAATAAAATAAAATGCCAACTCATACACCACATGTACGGAACAAATGCTACAAACTCTCAAGAGAGCTTAATTAAACAGTGATAAAAAATCGATCAGGGTATAATCCTAATGTTTAAGAAGAATAAGCACACAAAAGAAATAGTCATTCACTCGTTGACCCATGAAGTGGTGGCTAAATCTTCTCAACGTAAACGATGTTGGACATTACAACATGTTGACCAAGAAAAGAATGAAAGAGGCAGTATGCATGGGCAACATGTGCAGGGTGTCCCAGGGGTGATCCAGTGTTCTGGAATCTTCTGGTTCACCCTAATGTGAGGACAAAATTTTCATCATAGGGTCCCGGAAAAGTACCTGCTATGCAATAGCAACAGGTATGGTATTACTGATATTAAAACAACATCATTATGTAAAGAAGCATAAAATAAGAAGAAATTACCTAAACGAGGCTCCAATTGTTTTATTCTTTCTTGAGAAGCATATTCTCACCAATCCATCCCACTCCTGAAAAGTTACAGCAAAGAAAAATCAAACACCAATAAATAACCAGTGTTAATTATGATTTCATAAAATTTGAACTGTGTCGATAGGAAACAAATATGCTTTGCCCACGGCCTTTTGTTGAAAAGGAGACACAAATATGAAGAAGAAAAAAATTTGAAAAAGGGCATAAATCCATTTTTTTAAAAACAAGATTCCTTTTTGTTGAGTCTACCTTTTATTTAACTAGAAAAAAAAACAATTTTTAACACAGCCTAATAAAAAAACTTGAACAATGACTTTCATGTAAGTATATAATTACATGTGAATATTTAAATTATTAGATTCTCTCTCTCTTCTATAATAATAATAATAACAATAATGATGATGATACATAAATGGCTTATATTCTAAATGTTAGTCAAAAAAGTACTGACATCTTAAATACCAACCAAGTCTGATACAAACAAATTTCTCTAGGCAAAGTCACTTTTATTAAGACTGCATTATTGTGGAAAGTTTGGTCCGGTTACTACTTTATACGGTTACTACTTTATACGGTTACTACTGTATACGGTTACTACTTTATACGGTTACTACTTTATACAGTTACTACTTTATACATTTACTACTTTATACAGTTATTACTTTATATGGTTACTACTTTATACGCTTACTACTTTATACAGTATATTTGCAAGATTTTGAGAGTTTTGTCACTTGTATCATATTCATTTTAATTGTAGCCATTGTATTAAGCCTCTGCACCTCATCATGTACATTGAGCTGCTCCATCTTCCAAAAATGGCATGGATTTAACATTGCACTCACCAAACATGTCAACTTTTTTCAAAATTGCAAAAGTTTGTGAAGTGGAAGGAATGGTCTGAAATTTGTCTGGTTTGAAGGGATTCAATTAATCTGAGGTAAATCTTAATTGGGCTAAATAATTATTTTCTGAAATCGAAGGTGGAGTATGATTCAGAATGGGTTGGATCCAGACTATACAAGAGACATTGCGCACATACTATTCTGTAATTGGCAGAAAAAAGGATGAATGGACAAACTGTCTGACACTGTGTGTTCCCGGTCAAATTCATTGTGGTAGCAGTGCTATCAATTCTCTATATAATTTTACCTACCTGAAAATTAATGGGTGGAGGTGGATTCCGAGGTTCTATCCTGACAACACTCGATTCAACTTTTGGAGGTGGACGGAAATTGTTCTTCCCCACCTGAATGAAAACAAAATCAATTAAAATATCTGTATTCATCCTTAAACAAATACTTACATGGACTATGTATTTTCCTTATACATGTTTAACTTAAGAAACAAAACTGTAGTTCATACATTTATGAATGCACATAGTGGCACCCTGAACACATGATCCGATTCAGTTCCAGTACTAGTCTGATTCCCAAGTTGTATTAAATATTTTTGTACCTCAATCCAATTTTTAAAAAAGAAAGGTAGGGTACCAGACTATACCCAAGCAAAACAACCAGAACAGTCTTGTTGCCGTGGTGGTATTATAAGTTCAAATGTACAGTAACAGCTTTGCTTAATGATGAAATTCACATGAAGTACAAAAATATTTAAATTTTAAGAAATTTATGTAAGAAAAATTTAAAATATAAAGATTTAATGTTATTTTTGAACATTCATAATGTGATGAAGGCAGTAAGCTCACTTGCAAATTTACCAAGAACTGCTAATGTTATTCATGGAATTTCCACAAGAAAGCTCGCCCCTTCTTGAATGCCTAAAAAGTAGTTTTCAATCCTTACATGAATTCTTCCATCAACAATTTACTTTCTAAAAATCAACCTAAAATCATGTACTGACAACAGAGTTTATCTCATAATTCTAACCAGAGTGTAATCAACAATTGCATAACTCACCCAATGAAGCTTTTAGTAGTCTCCAGCATCCATTGTTAACATTAATTATCATGCATAAAATAAATTCCGACTGAAGTAATCTTGACAATGAAATGTTGACCCCTGTGACGGGGCATACAAGTAATAAAACAGTATAAAGAACATTCTTTTCTATGATATCAAAGTAGAGGTATTATAATGAGTTGATAAAAACTTATAACTGGATTTTTTTAAATCATTGGTCTTATATCTGCTCCAGAAGCTATTATCATTTGTCCACCCTAGAAGCCAGACTTTACTGGGTGAAAGTCACAGGCTTTGGGTAACATTGGAGTAGTGACAGCAAATATGAATACTATTAGAAGCATAGTTCATACATCAGTAATTACTATGATTAGCCACTAAATCTGGAGGCCTTGCATGAAATGCATGCAGTCCTTGCAGCTACTCATTTACACATACAATACACAGTAAACCTGTTGAGGGTAGCCTAATACATATACAATGTATAGTCATTAATATGGAAAAATTTACAACTGAATAAAGATATTTATTCCTACTTCCAACTGCACTGGACATAAAGAAATGTATATAGCACGGATAAATGTATGTGGTCATGAGCTATGCACAGGTGCTTAACCAATGTTAGAAAAACATAAAGAGTAGGTTACAGTGATCTCCATTGATTGTATGGGTGTACTACTGAGATGCATCCAATTACCAAGTTTTATGATTCTAACATAAACAACACCCAATATATGACCATTAAACAGAAAATTTCAACAAAATCACTGAGCATGAAATACAGGTCACAGAGAGCTCATTTTGATATAAGTGGTACTTATCAAGATGCATCTCCTTACCAAGTTTCATGATTCTAGGCAGGATAGTATGTTTACAGCATGACAAAAACTTGTGTGGTCATGAGCTACATGAAAAAACTTAACCAAAGCCAGTAAAAGATGACATATAGGACACAATGAGCTTCTTTTGTCGTAAGGGTGTGGTACTAAAAAAGATGCATATCATCATCAATGAACAGTGCCTGAGAAATAAACATTAAACACAAAATGTAATCAAGGTCAATAAAGGAGTAGTGCACATCAAGATGCATCACCTCACCAATTTTCATGACTCTAGATAGGACAGTATCTAAACAGCATACAAAAGAGCCTATGTGGTCATGAGGTAAACACAAAAAACTGAATCTAAAGCCATACAATGTGAAATGTAGGTCACAGTGACCTTCCTGTATAGGTGTGGTAATAATAGAGATGTATACAATCATTTAGTTTTATGATTGTAGTATGAACAGTGAATTGAATCCATACAAATCAACCTTTTTTAAAACAGAAAAGTTAACATGTGAGTATACCTCAAATTGAGTCATTTTAAATCTGGTGCTTGTCACCATCACTATGGTTTCACCAAAAAGCACTTAATGTCATCCTTCAGGGTACATATTCCCATAACTCTTAGCCATTTTGGAAATGGTCTGTCACTTGCCTAGAAACACCAAAATGAGAAAGTATTACTGTGAAGCCTTGTTAATCTAGACTTCATTTACCAATGCCTTGGTATCTACATGATAATATCTGGGAACAGATTTCCTCTATTATTCTTTTAAGTGATTTACTGTTCTGAATTTCAGGCTAATTAGTATAACAGGATAGGAACTAAAGTGTACAGATTAACAGGGTTTCAGTACATCTTAAATGATAACACTGCAACTGGTAGTGTGGGTCACCTTGTCCGCTTCAGCTATCATTGCTATGCAAATGTATAGCTAAACCTGGGTATGGAGAAAAACTGTGAAACGAAAACAAGGTGCTCCAAATTTTAGGGTACAGATGGAATTGCAAATGTTGATTAAGGTTATTAAATTAATAAAGAAAAGAAAGCATTTCAATTCACACCTTTGAAGTAAAGAAAGTAAAATTTAGTTGTAAACAAGCCTAGCATCTTTTTGATGTAATGTAAATTATGATGTCATAACCTCAATAATGTCAACACTTTCTCAAGGGATGAGATCAAAATATATCCACTTGATGTAAACAAACTGCAAGGGGGAGTATATTTTGCTGGGTTTTTTTCACAGACTGAAATCTGCAAATTCTCAATGCAGATACATTCTGGACAGACTAAGACTAGGTGGCAGATACATTCTGGGCAGACCAAGACTAGGTGGCAGATACATTCTGGGCAGACCAAGACTAGGTGGCAGATACATTCTGGGCAGACCAAGACTAGGTGGCAGATACATTCTGGGCAGACCAAGACTAGGTGGCTGGCTAAATAACATCTAAGTATTGAGAATACTAATAGATTGGAGGGTTTAGGTAATACCACATTAAACAAAATCAAAGCAATAAATAAAACTTGTAAAATACTGATAATCAAGTTCCTTCTTTTATGATCATAAAGCAAATACACCTAATCTTAACTGTAAATGTTTTTAGTCTCTTATTCTCTTCATCTTTTAAAGGAGAATTGATTAAAAAGTTCATAAAATAATTTGATATTTTTTTTTGCAATTACCTTTTGACAAGCATTTCTACTGAAATGATTCTGTATTGTTTGAAGCACTACATGCAAGCTATCAAACAATATCAAGAGCAGCAAATATTCTGACTAATCATTTCTTCTCAGGACTAGACTTTGAGTTCCTTTACATATCTTAACTGGCCTTTTAAAGTCAAAAGGACAGAAGAACTAAAAACAGAAAGTACCTTATTATTAGAAACACAAACTATTCTTAGTACCAGACAGTACACAGCATGAAATAGTATCTGAAGGTTAAAATCCGTCCAAGACAAAAACAGAGATAAATGTCAGAGATTAATTCAAGACAATTTATTTAATAATTGATGGCAAAGATTTACTAAAGTGAGATTTTGTGTTATACCTTCATGAGATGGTCAACTCTGGCTAGGAGTTGAGTATTGACTGACAAGCGACAATAAAGTTTGTCTCCTGGCTTTGCAACCAGTCTCTGTGCAAATTCTCGCTGGAACATTAAAACTGCACACCTGCATGGAAAAGATGAATGTTTTATTAGGGATCCGAACAGATAGATGACTATCAACTAGAATATTACATTAAAGTAGTACAGTATGTCCCCACACTATTCTCACTTATGAAATCTTAGAGACACCTACCCACCTGTATCCTGTTTGAACAAATGGATCAAAATGATAGAAATGGTGTTAATCTATTAGACCATATTCCCAATTATGCTTCAATGTTGAGTTTCTTTTCTAAAAAAAAAAAATGCAAGAGCTGCAACTGAATGCAAATAGCGACATGTTGCATGTTTGCAACTTCCCCTGCACAAATGGACAGCTGAATTGCAATTTTCAGCTTTTTTCTTTTTAAAAAAACTGAGAGAAAAAAACTACACCATTAAGTGTGACTGAAGCATAGCATGACAACAACATAGCTGTGGCCAAAGTTCAACATGTCTTTTTTTAATTAACATTCAATATATGCTGTCTTGGACTAGAGGAAAGTGACTGTGTTGATTCTATTAAATTAACATTCAATATATGCTGTCTTGGACTAGAGGAAAGTGACTGTGTTGATTCTATTAAATTAACATTGAATATATGCTGTCTTGAACTAGAGGAAAGTGACTGTGTTGATTCTATTAAATTAACATTCAATATATGCTGTCTTGGACTAGAGGAAAGTGACTGTGTTGATTCTATTAAATTAACATTCAATATATGCTATCTTGGACTAGAGGAAAGTGACTGTGTTGATTCTATTAAATTAACATTCAATATATGCTATCTTGGACTAGAGGAAAGTGACTGTGTTGATTCTATTAAATTAACATTCAATATATGCTATCTTGGACTAGAGGAAAGTGACTGTGTTGATTCTATTAAATTAACATTGAATATATGCTGTCTTGGACTAGAGGAAAGTGACTGTGTTGATTCTATTAAATTAACATTCAATATATGCTATCTTGGACTAGAGGAAAGTGACTGTGTTGATTCTATTAAATTAACATTGAATATATGCTGTCTTGGACTAGAGGAAAGTGACTGTGTTGATTCTATTAAATTAACATTCAATATATGCTGTCTTGGACTAGAGGAAAGTGACTGTGTTGATTCTATTAAATTAACATTCAATATATGCTGTCTTGGACTAGAGGAAAGTGACTGTGTTGATTCTATTAAAATGTACAAGTATTTGATATACTAGATATCAAAGATAGGTGTAATATATTTTAGGAACAATCCAAACTACCATAAGTCACATCTCTTGCACAGAAGTGTCATACTTTTAGCACAATTATTATTACATGTTACAGTTTACCTACTTTAAACACCTACCTTGCCTATACAGCCAACATTTCAACATACGAAGGACTTATAAAGAAAGGTTCACAGTAAGTGTGTACTAAAACTGCCCATGCATAACCACTTCTGTCGGCCAATCTACTTCTAGTGATACAAAATAAATGTAGTTTACCATTATAATAAGTTCTGCTGTTAAATATGGAAGTGCATGATGGTTCAAGGAATTGACTTTATACTAACCTGAAGAAGGGTCTGTGTAATAATAACTTGAATACAAATGGTGACGAGATCTACAACAAAAATGTACATAATGAACATTAACAATGTTAAAAATTACAACTGCAAAAGTTTATAATCTGGATCTTTTGAACTAAAAAAAATTGACTGAATTCAAGTACCAGAGATTCATACATTCTAATGGCTCTTAGCGGACATTTTTTTCCTGAAAATAATGTGGTGGCCAGATATTTGTGAAATTTTATATAATAACATTCATCAGAGTTATAAAAAGCACTAACAAAAAGAAAACAATAATATGCTTAATTATTAATGGAACCAGAAAACATGTCGTTTTCATTTTCAGGTTGTCCTGTTGATTCAGTTTTACTATTATCTTTCTATGCTTCACTAGTTTTCTCTCAAACTATATTTTTTTTAAATGATTTTTTTTCATTCAGAAAACTATATTACAGGCTTCACCTAATGACAGTATTTTATTCCACTCTACTGTTTTTAAAAATTAATTATTAACTGACAACAAGCAGACTTACTACCTCAAAAATATATAACACCTAACAAACAGGTATTTCTGGTAAAGTCTGATGGTACCATTTTATTTGATCAGGTACTCAAACAAATCTTGGAGGATGATATTAAAAGTTGATTGTTGTTGCTAGTATTTTTTTTTTTTCAATTAAGGCCCAGGCTACACATATTTTGTTCTCAAGTTGTGATATGTACAGATACACCAGCACACAATATAGTTCAAAAGCATGTAGTGTGAGGAACTTATGTAATGTTTTATGGTACAGCACATAGTGTGAGGAACTTATGTAATGTTTATGGTACAGCACATAGTGTGAGGAACTTATGTAATGTTTATGGTACAGAAGATAGGCTTTCACACCTCTTTTGTCTTAGTGCTTTGTGACTAAAAAATATTTAAACAACTGGGAAAACATAATGACCAAAACTGTATGGGATAATTATGGGTACCGTATGTCAAATATCTGACTTGTAGAGCTAGCAAACAGTCACTTGAGCTAATTTTGTCAATCATGTCCATTAAATATGTCCAATTTGGAATCTATGTCAGGTACATGTATACATAGCTTCAGGATTTCAGTATGGAATAATTAAATGTTGAACTGATCAAGCTTATCATTACTGGCATGACATTTAAAGCCACAGCTACACCATTTAAAAAAAAAAACACAACTTTTTTTTGGACCTTTTTGCAAAAAAAACCAACATAATATCAAATCTTCCTGTCAAAAAGTGCTTTACGTATCACACTTGTTACACACATCCAAGATTGTTTCTCCTCAATCTCCATTAAGGATGATCACTCGTTAAATGTTGGAGTATTTAACTTTTTTAAAATGTATGCTTTTACATAGCTAAGGCTCCAAGCAATGCAAAATCGCTAAAATATTTATAGATTGGTGTGCATTTTCTTGCACTACTCTTAGCTGATTATCTATTCCCAAGTAAGAGTCATTACCTAGAAAAGTACGGGAAAAAGAAGTCTGTCACTAACTGTCCATAAAATAATAGCTAAATGAGTAGCCAATCAGTATGCCCAAGTGGCAAGAGCAATTGGCCAATAAATCAGTATGCCCAAGTGGCAAGAGCAATTGGCCAATAAATCAGTATCAGGAGGAAGCTTTCTGTAGAAATTTATTCCAATGCTGTTGATTACATATGCTATAAAAACAATTGCTTCAAGGTTTCTCCATTTTTTAAAAAAAATTTTTATTTCATCCATATTTGATGGCACATTAACTTCATTGGTCAAATAGTAGTTCTTCCCGTGATTTTCCTGGGTTTTTCCTTCACCAGATATACTGGCTGCCATATATAGCCTATCATGTGCTGAAAAATGGCGCTAAACCCATAAAACCAAACCAAGACTCTATGCCAGGATACTTCCTCTTATAGTTGGTCAAATTCTGTAAAGCATTTTTTTTAAAGATAAAGTTGTGTATGTGCTTTCTTACTTTTAGTTGTGATTACCATATTTGATGGGGGATTGGCATCATTTCTATAAGTGTGAAAGGCCTTTAAGCTAGGATGCTTTCTGTCAAATTTGGTCAAATTCTGTTAAAGACTTTTTAGATGAAGTTATTAACAGTTTTTAAATTTTTAGTAGCAGCAGACATATTTGGTGGCAGATTGGCATCATTTGTACAATCTTAATAGCCCTTCATGCCAAGATGCTTTCAGTCAAATTTTGTGAAGACTGTTCAGTGGGTTTTGAGAAGTTATTTAAAGCTTTCCTATTTTTAGTAAAGGTGGCTATATTCTGATGGCAGATCGGCATCATTTGAATAAATTCGAAAGACTTCATGTCAGGATGCTTCTGTCAAATTTGGTCAAATTCTGTTCAGCAATTCTTGACAAGGTTTTTTAAAATTTGTATTAACAGCAGCCATATTTGATGGTGGATCAGCATCATCTGAATAAATTTGAAAGAGCTTCATGCCAGAATACTTTAGGTCAAATTTGGTCAATTCTGTTGGGCAGTTCTTGAGAAGTTGTCTAAGGTTTTTCTATTTAGTTGTCATATTTGATGGTGGATCAGCATCATTTGAACAGTTTGAAAGAGCTTCATGCTAGGATGCTTTCTGTCAAATATGGTCAAATTCTGTTGAGTAGTTCTTAAAAAGAAGTCACTTAAAGCTTTTTCTTTTTTTAGTAAATGGAAGCCATATTTGATGACAGATCAGCATCATGTGAGCAAATCTGAATGAGCTCTTCTTGCCATGATGGTTTCTGTCAAATTTGGTCACATTCTGCTGAGTGGTTCTTGAGAAAAAGTGGTTGAAAGGTTTGTTTCTATTTTTAGTAAATGGTGGCCATATTTGACAACAGATTGGCATCATTTAAACAAAGTTATTGCCAGGCAAGTTACAACTTGATCAAATTTGCACAGGTCGAAGGTCACAGATTCCTCTTATAAATTACACAAAGAAAATGGTATGTTGGTGAGTGAATTTTTTCAGTATGAAAAAAATGTACGAGATCACATCAGTTTTCCGCAAAAGAAAGCCTGCTGTGTCAATTTACACAAGTTCATAAAAAGAAAACCTGCTGTGTCAGTTTACACAAGGTCGTAAAAAAAGCCTGCTCTGTCAATTTACACAAGGTCATAAATCACTCAAGATTTTCCATGGTCTTGTACACTTTTCATTGACTTTATCATTTTCTTTCACTGCACTGTTATAGTTGTAATTATTAAAACTATATCTGGTTTCTTTTTAATTATTTAATAAGAGTAATTTTACATAAAATCTCTTGCACAATTCACAGCACTATGATACACCCAGGTAAAAAGTGACATCATAACATAATGATCATGTCATTTCAAGCTGTGCAGCAAGCATTGATTTTATTAAAGCAGACTACCTTAAGCTTTCACTATAATTTTGTTGCTCATGTAGTGTTATGACTCATCAAGCCAACCAACACAATTATGGCTGTACATTTCTTTCCAAAGCAAGTTTTTAAATACTGTATACTGTAAAACCTGACTTGAAAGACTATCTGTCATAGAAGACCAGATTTTTAATGATTGGATCAATTGTGTTATGTGATCTAATGACATTAAAGAGAGATGCCCACATACAAAATATAGTAACACTTTTGCTAACTTGCCTCAGTTTTCACTTCTAATTACAAAATGATTTAAGCATTCAAAACAGGACCCTTTTATTCAAGCAGTGAGCTGTTCACAAGTTCTGACTATAAAAGTGATGCCATGCTATTTTGACACAAGTTCTAACAATAAAAGTGATGCCATGCTATTTTGACACAAGTTCTAACTACAGAAGTGATACCATGCTATTCTGACACAAATTCCAACCACAGAAATGATGCCATGCTATTTTGACACATGTTCTAACAACAGAAATGATGCCATGCTATTTTGACACAAGTTCTAACAATAAAAGTGATGCCATGCTATGTTGACACAAGTTCTAACTACAGAAGTGATACCATGCTATTTTGACACAAGTTCTAACTACAGAAGTGATGCCTTGCTATTTTTACACAAGTTCTGACTATAAAAGTGATGCCATGCTATTTTGACACAAGTTCTAACAATAAAAGTGATGCCATGCTATTTTGACACAAGTTCTAACTACAGAAGTGATACCATGCTATTCTGACACAAGTTCCAACTACAGAAATGATGCCATGCTATTTTGACACATGTTCTAACAACAGAAATGATGCCATGCTATTTTGACACAAGTTCTAACAATAAAAGTGATGCCATGCTATTTTGACACAAGTTCTAACTGCAGAAGTGATACCATGCTATGTTGACACAAGTTCTAACTACAGAAGTGATGCCTTGCTATTTTGACACATGTTCTGACTATAAAAGTGATGCCATGCTATTTTGACACATGTTCTAACAATAAAAGTGATGCCATGCTATTTTGACACAAGTTCTAACTACAGAAGTGATGCCATGCTATTCTGACACAAGTTCCAACTACAGAAATGATGCCATGCTATTTTGACACATGTTCTAACAACAGAAATGATGCCATGCTATTTTGACACAAGTTCTAACAATAAAAGTGATGCCATGCGATGTTGACACAAGTTCTAACTACAGAAGTGATGCCATGCTATTCTGACACAAGTTCCAACTACAGAAATGATGATATACTATTTTGACACATGTTCTAACAACAGAAATGATGCCATGCTATTTTGACACAAGTTCTAACTATAAAAGTGATGCCATGCTATTTTCACACAGTGTTACTGACTTTTTATCTTTCTTTTCATTAGTTTTTAAAGATTGACAGACACTTTTAGGAATCTACTGATCTCAGAAAAATGACATCAATGCATCATGTGAAATTAATGAGTGCAAGATTTCCTTTTTTTGCAAAATGCTTACCTGATATGGAAGGTTGGCCACGCATACATCAAAGAATGGAAGTTCTGTCTTCAAAACATCTCCAACCATTACTTGAAGTTTGCTCTGCATTGGTCTATAAGAGAACGGTTGACATATATTGGAGACTAAAGTATGTAAATATAAATAAAACTGTCCAAAAACAAATAAAGAAATAAAATGTTTCAACAGTTTGCATGAACTCGGCATCAAAAACAGTAACAAATAATCAGGGAATTATTAATGTCTGCAAATCAGGTTTTATTTTTATATGACGTTCGTTTTGTAACTTAGAAACATACTCCATTTTGATACCTGAATTGTGAAAAAAAGCGTTTAAAGCAGAGTGTCCAACAAACAAACAAGAGGTCCAATTGGGCATGATATTACTCAGCTGGGTTGCATAACTTAACAGTTGATCATTTCAATAAGCAGGCTTATGTAGCATTGTAAGAACACAACCAATGTAAACTATCTCCCAAACTTGATATCATGTTGGTTTTACCTATTTTACTGTATCCTGATATAAATTCTCTGCAAATATAAAGGCATAATTAATATGCATAGTCTCTTGCTTATAACTTAAGTCATCCAAGAACTTGATGATACATGTATATACCCATTTACCTACACTGAAGTTTAATAAAATCTGGAACTGAAATATAGTCTCTAGATCTAGAGAGGTAACAATCAGATGCAAGGTATCTCATTAATATGCGCAGATCTCACTTATTAAAGAAAATGTCTATGACAATGATAATATAAGCTTATTTACAAAGTGGAGAAATATCTGGTCTCCAGAGTGGTAATAAACTTAGCCAATCAGATACAAGATCACTTCATTATTATTTCTAGATCTTGCTTATAATCAAACTCATTCAACATCTTGATAATATAAGACTATTTAACAAGTTTGATCAAAGTCTGATTAGAAATATGGTTGCTAGAGTGTTTACAAGCTCAGCCAATCAGATGCAAGTTCACATCATTAATATATGTACATTTCACTCATAATCATATTCAACCAAAATCTTGATATAGGTCTATTAAAAAAGACTGATCAAAATCCCATCAAAAATCTGGTCTCTAGAATGGTAAAACAACCTCAGCCAATCAGATGCAAGATCATCTCATAAATATGCATAGGTCTTGCTCATAATAAAAATTATCCAACCTTTTGATGATATTAGTCTATTTACCAACTTTGATTAAAATTGGATCAGAAATAGTCTCAAGTGATAATAAGCTCAGCCAATCATATACAAGACCACCTCATTACAATTCACAGATCTTGCTCATAATAAAGCACATTACACACATTACTTATCTTGATGATATAAGCATATTTACCAGGTTTGATAAAAATATGATCAAAAATCGAGTTGCTAAAGTGTTGACAAGCTCAGCTAATCAGATGCAAAATCACCTGATTAATATGCATTCATCTTCCTCATAACTGTACTCATCCAAGATATTGATGATAGAGCCTAGTTACCAAGTTTGATCACAACTGAATCAGAAAATACAGCCTCTATAGTTCTAACAAACTTAGCCAATCACATGCAAGATCACCTAATTAATATGCATGGCTCCCATGCATTATCAAACTCATGCAAGATAAGTGTATATTCAAAGTTTGATCAAAACCAGATGAGAACTATGGCTTCCAGAGTGGTAACAAGTTTGCCCAATCAGATGCAAGATCTTATTAATATGCATGGCTCTCGCTCATTACTTAACTTTTCCAAGATCTTGATGATATGAGCAAAAATTCCAAGTTCAATCAAAATTGGATCAGAAATATGGAATCCAGAATGGTAACAAGCTCAGCCAATCAGATGCAAGATTGCATCAGTAATATGTATGGATCTTGCCCATTATCAAACCCATCCAAGACACTGATGATATAAGCCCCATATTTAAAGTTGAATAAAATCATATCAGAAATATGGCTTCCAGTCAGCCAATCAGATACAAAATCACCTCATTAATATGTGTTTTTATCTCAATAATTATCAAATGTGTCCAAGATCTTGATGATATAAATATATATTCCAAGTCTGATCAAAACTGAATTAGAAATGTGGCCTCCAGAGTGGCAACAAGGTAGTAAATCAGATGCAAGATCACCAACTTAATATGCATAGAGACTTTGATTATATAAGTTATATTCCAAATCTGGTCAAAATCAGATCAGAAATATAGACTCCAGAGTGGTAAGAAGCTATTGCTGGTTGATGGACAATTACAACACACAATGGATTCATGGTAACAAGCTACTGCTGGTTGATCAACGATTACAACACACAATGGATTCATGGTAACAAGCTATTGCTGGTTGATGGATGAATACAACACACAATGGATTCATGGTAACAAGCTATTGCTGGTTGATGGACGAACACAACCCACAATGGATTCATGGTAACAAGCTATTGCTGGTTGATGGATGAACACAACATACAATGGATTCATGGTAACAAGCTATTGCTGGTTGACGGATGAACACAACACACAATGGATTCAGGGTAACAGGCTATTGCTGGTTGATGGACGAATACAACACACAATGGATTCATGGTAACAAGCTATTGCTGGTTGATGGACGAATACAACACACAATGGATTCATGGGTAACAAGCTATTGCTGGTTGATGGACGAATACAACACACAATGGATTCATGGTAACAAGCTATTGCTGGTTGATGGATGAACACAACACACAATGGATTCAGGGTAACAGGCTATTGCTGGTTGATGGACGAATACAACACACAATGGATTCATGGTAACAAGCTATTGCTGGTTGATGGACGAATAAAACACACAATGGATTCATGGGTAACAAGCTATTGCTGGTTGATGGACGAATACAACACACAATGGATTCATGGTAACAAGCTCTTGCTGGTTGATGGATGAACACAATACACAATGGATTCAGGGTCATACTATCAGCTAGCTCACTTGGCCAGGTGAACTAAAAATTATGCAAAATCTCATGCGAACAAAACAGGCTGGGGACAGGTTACACAATGCAATCAGATCCAACTTTTCACTGAAACTTGGACTCAGTATATTACTCTCATCTGAAAATATGTTGGCTTGGAAATTTGGTTTCCTGATTCACTTCTGCAAACTAAATGCATTTGCATATAGTCATGATTTATGGTTTCCAAGTTACAGGATTCTGACCATGATAATGTCAATTGTTGAAAACAAATATTATTGGTAATAAGACAAATATACAATGTGCTGTTGTCCTCATATAACCATGAAATTTCTAAGAATATTTTAATCAGCATTATTCACGTTAAACATTTGTAAATCTCATGCAAAGATATATCTGGGAATTGTTTTTAAAATCTTCAGCATGAAAAAACAAAAGTATGTGTGCATGTGCAATCATTTCTAAAGCTACGATGCTATACTAGTTAAAGTTTGACTTGTGATGGCAGATGCTGAGTTTATATTAGTTTCTTGAACTTAATTCTTCTCAGAAGAGAAAACTTTTAAATAAAGTTAGAAAGTATCAAAGCAGCAAATGAAAAATAACATTCTAGAAACATTGCACAAAGGAGATCACTTGGCTGTAGTACAACCAGGAAAAGGTCCTTGTGACCTGCAAAATCTGCTGATAGTGGCCACTGATTGCCTAAACAGCTGCAGAAAAAAAATCAAGAATGTGATTTTGAAGGATATTCATAATACCACTGAAATTAACATTTGCTGAGGACAGACAGTCACACTGATAAATGTAGATAGACATAAAGACCAAAACACAGGCAAATAGACAAGAAGGTGCATAATGACTAACAAACAGACAAATAGACAAACAGATACATAATTGGTAGGTAAAGGTAACTTACGTCCCCTGGACTCTTTTCTGTAACTCAGCTACCAGCCTGGGGTCTATTTCACATGCAACCACCTGTAAAAAAAGCTTGAGTGACAATTGAATCTTATTTGATATTAAAAAAAGTTTGGCAAAAGACATTTAATAATTCCATTCAATAACAAGAGCCCCTCAAGGGGACTGTTGCTCTACTGGCCCCCAAAAAATGTGTACAAATTTACAAGAAGTCCATTTCTTCCCTCCTTTTATCTTTTTTAATTGCTGACTATTGAAATCATCTCCGATATTTTAAAAAAAATCCAACATATCAAATTTGATAACAAAAATATTTTCTTATTAATCTGAGTTAATATGTTCACATGGTTCAATGCAGTATAAAACTAATTGCCATGGCAACTGGCTTTGAACTCTTATATCATGGATGGAAGATCAATGAACTCAATGCTATCAAGAAATACTTATATGCTAAGTTTCATTTAATCCATAATTAATATTTTTTATTAAAAAAAAGCCAAAGTTATTACACTGACACCATTATAGGTATTCTTCAGATGTATCCACAACCTGAATTTGATAAAAATCCGTAATATTTGTTTATAACGCTCAACCTCCATCACAGATAAAAACCCAAGTTATGACCTTTGACCGTGAAATTAATGTCAGTGCTGACTATCAAATTGCTTATGGTAAAACAATGAAATAAACCGCTAGGTAAAAATGTATTTGTACATGTACAAGCAACTGTGTTCATAAGCTAAATGATGCACAAAAATACAAGCAGTGACCTTTGATTTGATCCTATGGTCAAATAGAGCTGGTTTTCAACCTTGTTGATAATGGATTAGACATGTTGGTGGCCAGATCTGCACCATTTTCATTCAGAACCAATTACACAATACATGAGATGTTTTTGTGAAAACCGCATGTAATTCCACTATTCCTTCAAAAGGAGTAGTGATAAAAAGATTTTTAGATGGCCACTATGATAGCCATGTTGGAGGCCAGAGCAACATCATTTTCATTCGGGACCCATTACAAATTGTTACAGAATTTTAGTGAGAAGCCCATTTGATATAACCATCCATTCAGTAGAAGTAGCCATACGATTTTCAAGATGGCCACTAAGGCAGCCATTTTGGAGTTTATTTCAGTATCATTTTAATAGACAACCAGCTATAAATGGTGGCCATGAAATAAGTCAGATCAGCAAATCATTTCAGACCATCTACATGTCACAAGTAGTCTTTTAGTGTAAACTCTATTTCAGGATTTGTATATTAATAAATCGATAAAACCGATAGATATTACATACCAGTACTATAACCGATAATTATTCTTAACTGTATCATTTCAAGGAGAAATTTGAAAATTCAAACAGACACTCAACTTGTTATTTTATAAGATCATGTTCAATAAACAGAATAAATCAATAACACAGCTGTTTTCCATATGAATCATATGAAACACAAAACAGGAAGTGAACACAACTGACGATGTTGAGCTACATGTATACGGCTTGGTTTTGCATCTGTCTGCACAACTAATGGTGCAATTAGTGTGTTCCCATATCCTTGGTACATGCAAATGGAACATTTCAGAGTAATATGGCTTAAGTTAAGCAATCACAACAACAACTTACAGGTAAGAGTCTCTGACTCTCAAAAATGTGTTAAAATCTGCTTGGAACTCCTTGATTTCTAACAGTTTTTTAAAAAACTTTTCGATATTGATTATGTAACATAATCAGGCCTGCATAATCTGTGAGTCTGAGATTTAATTTCCACTATAAGCAAATCACAATTGACTTTTCTAAAGTAATGTCCTCTATTATTTGTTTAATACTAAATCTCAAGCTCAAACTCAAGGCGAGGGGGGGGGGGCGGGGGGCCAGAAGCAAAACAACCAGCTTCAGTGATACAGTGACCAACCTACATTGATGCATATTAAACAAGAAATACTTAACACTGATTACTTCTTTAATATTTATTTTTTGGGGCAGAGAACCATGCATTGGTACATACATATACATGTAAAAGAAAATTGGCAACTGAATAGGGTACATATGTGTACTCACCAACCGATCTCATATTATCCATAAAAGTAATTCCATCAAAATGTGCACAAAGAAATATAATTTCTAGACTTTCTCTGCTAGATCCTAGATTTCATTCAAATCCAAATTCTTAATTTCTTTTTGCTAATACACGCACACTAACTTAAGAAACACTGTGTTTTCTAAAACATTCATATATGCTGGACCGCTCAAAAGGGTCTGATTTTTGACTGACAATAAAATGCATAAATAAGACATTGGGAGTTTCTAAAAAGAAACTTATATTTAGGCTTGAAAAATACTTGAATTAAAATTTGTGGATGGGTGTTAACTTGGTAATGTATTTAAGATCAATCGACAGGTGTAAAAAACTGCCAAGTTCGGAAGTAAGCCATTTGATTTCATGTGTAAAGAGTGAACCAACAAAAACCAGTTGAGTCAATCTCTAAAAGACAAAGGAATAAATCAGAGCAAAAACTGGGGTTCGCATGTTTGATTGTAAAAGCAAATCCTTTCACCCCAAAAACGTAAATGGTTTTGTTCCAGTTAGTCTTCAACAACAGTACATGTAACTTCAGCATTACAATGACAAGTGGCCTGTGTATATGTATATCTGAGTGATTTGAAGTTAGCTGATGTTGAAGGGGGGGGGAACATGTTTGTGGCAATGACCAAAACTGCTCCTGACAATTTGAGTGATAAACTTATTTCACCAATGGAATTGTTTGGTGCAAACTCTTGATTATTTTGGCACTAAACCTTTGTAGTGCTTCAAGAAATTGGTGAAATTATGATAAAGTTTTGGGTTCCATGCCACAACCATTCTATATCCAAATTCATGTTAATGCAAGGATTCATTGTATATGCACAAATCAAATTATAATGACCAACATGAGTACTGTGAAGGGGGAATTATATGCCCACCCCACGTTTAATACTCTTCTATGTAAATAAATGAAATTTTGCTGCAGAAATCAATTGTCTTCTTTCAATCACATCGACCTTGACTTCTGATATTGCCACCCCAAAATAGATAGGTTTCTTCCTTACCCTAAGTGCAAACCATCCACAAAGTCTGGTCCAGTTATGTGAAGTTGAACTAACATTATTGTACAGAAACCATTTTTCTTCTTTCAGTTACAGTGGCATTGACCTTTAACCCTAAAATCAATAAGCTTCTTCCTTACCCCAAGTGCAACATATTCCCAAAGTTTAGTTGAGAGAAATGAGGTTATTGTGCAGAAACCATATTTATTCCTTCAATCAGTGACCGTGACCGTTAGCCTTTTGAATAAAAAATCAATAGGGTTCTTTCTCACCCCATCCACAAAATTTGGCAACCACAGATGATGGAGAACTTAAATTATTGTGTGCAAAAACCATTTTTCTTCTTTCAGTTACAGTGACCTTGTCCTTTGACCTTTTGAGCCTGAAACTGAAAGAGTTCTTCCTTACCCGAAGTACAAGCCATCAACAAAGTTTGGTAACTGTAGATGGATGACAACTTGAGTTATTATGTGGAAACCATTTCTTTTCTTTCAGTCACAGTGACCTTGACCTTTGAGCTTTTGAGACCAAAATCAATAGGATTCTTCCTTAGCTCAAGTGCAAGCCATCCATAAAGTTTGGTAACTGTAGATAGTGATCAACTCAAGTAATTGTCCAGAAACCAACTTGGTAACAGATGGATGGACAAACAACATCATAACATAATACACTCCATCTTATGGCAGGACATATACAAATTGGTATATATTAGCACCATCTTATTGCTTAGTGTGTCATTGTTTTTGTTCTTAAATCAAATTGGTTTTGTCCAGGCTTAGGATTCTTCAGGAATTTAATATTGTATGCCTCACAAGTTTTAGTCTTTGTTTACCATCCATCAACAATGAGTTGTGGCCACCAGTCACTTACTGATATATCAAAAAAATGCTATCAAGAAGAGGGCTGGCAAATGTGTTAAGTAATACAGTAAAATGTGGAATATACAGATGCATCATGAGACATGGATTTAAAAAAATGCTGTCCTGGATCCATATTCTTCAAACCTTTTCGAGTACAAAACTCCAGATCCAAACCCCCAAATTCTTACAGGATACTTGTAGTTAAACTAGGTCAGTTAAATTCAGCCATATAGGAGAAGGATTTGAGTTGAGTGAATTCTGAAAGTTCTATGATATTAACTTCATTCCAATTAAAGTTACAAACCATCAAAGTTTGAGGACTTGTCCTTGAACTTGAGTTCTTGAGAAGAAAACATTCAAGAATACAAGGCCAGATAACTCAAGAATTCCTGCCGAATAAATTGTGTATGTTGGTAGATACTCCTGTAGTCTTTATGACTGAAAAATCCAGAGAAGTAATAATTTTATAACTGACATTTACTGTACATTCTTAAAAGTGTTTTTTATGTACAGATGTCCTCTATATAGCAGTGTTCTTCTAGTCAGATTAAACAATGTATGCAATGGCCCACTCAAATGAGGCCACCCTCTTCCCCACTTCTGCAAAAGAAAAGATGGCATCATTAGATGGGTGGCCTCTCATGGGTAAAATGTTCATCAGGGAAGTGGCCTGTCTTTGGAGGATTTCATAAAGAAGGGACCACTGTAGATGGTATTTATGAAGTACAACAGATATTATTACCCTTTTGGCCTTGTCAAGCAACTTCACAGTCATGTTACCAGTACCAGGACCAACTTCCAAAACAACATCTGTTGGTCGCAAAGCTGCCTGAAAATATAAAAAAGCTAGCTGTAAAAACATGCTTACCAAATTTAAAAACAAAGCTGAACAAAAGTTATTATCTTCATATTAATTTTTTTTTCATAGTTGGCACATTAAGTCAGAGGCCATGCGAGAAAGTTGTACTGTAGCTGATGATAAGAATATTCTACCTTTGACTAAATATATACAAACTAGTTAATAATGAACCTCTTGGTATCCTAAAATTTACTTCTGTAATTCATTAAGACAATATTATGAATTTATTATGCAATTTGTTAAGACAATATAATGAATTTATCTAGTAATGCTGTACAGAGTATGCAAATTTTCTTGATACTAACCATGAATTTGTTCTATCCACATTTTGTAGTAACCAGTTTTACTTTAGTATTTATCAGCTACATTTTACATGGTTATGTCAATATTTATCTCAGATAATAAATAAACGCAAGGTGATCACATACGATTCAGAAAATATCCACAGATCAAAATATCTGGTGCAAGCAGCTTCCTATTGAAGGCAGAAACACCTGAGCACCTTTCAGTTCATTAAAAATAAAACCATTGTTTATATCTATTTTCATATTTTCAAAACACAAGAATTTCTTGTCTGAAGATACAGTGTACAAGGTAAACAGTTTTGGTGCAATAATAAACAAGAGTCCCTTGAAGGAACTGATGCTCTAGTGTCCAAATATATTTCCAGGAATTCATGATAAAACTATTTCTTCTTTTTAACTGCTGAGTGTTGAAACCATCTCTAATATTCTTGCAAAATAAGATTTTCAAATTAGCCACTGTGGCAGTCATATTAGATGAACGATCAGCACAATTTTTCTTTAGGACAAACTAGATATCATTAGATGATTTTTGGTGAAAACCCCAGGTTGATATGACAATCCATTCACGAGAATTTGAGACAAGAATTTCAATATGTCCATTATGGCAGCCATATTGGAGGTCAGATCGGCACTATTTTCATTCAGAACCAACTAGATATCACAATTAGTCTTCTGGTGAAACCCCATGTTGACATGACTTTCCATTTAGAAGGAGTAGCTATAGCAAGATTTTCAAGATAGCTGCCATGGTGGCCACACTGGATGTCAGATCAGCACCATTTTCATAGTACAAACAAGACATCATAAGAAATCTTCTGATGAAAAACTGATGCTGCTCTGACTTTCCTCAAGGAGGAGAAGCAGTAAAAAAAATTTCAAGATAGCCACTGTGGCCACCATACTGGATATCATGTCAATACAATTTTTATTTAAGACCAACTAGACACCATAAGAAGTCTTCTGGTGAAAGCCCCATATTGATACGACCATCCATTCTGGTGAAATACCAATAACAAGATTTTCAAACTGGCTGCTGTGGTGACTATACGGGACGTTCGGTCAGAACCATTTTCATTTAGCACCAACTAGACATGGTAAGAAGTCATCTGGTGAAAACCCCATGTCAATATCACTTTCCATTCAGGAGGAGTAGCGATAATAAGATTTTCAAGATGGTTGCCATGGTGACCATATTGGGCATCAGATTGGCACCATTTCATTGAGCACCAACTAGACATCATAACATGTCTTTCAGTGAAAACCCCATGTTGATATGACCATCCATTCAGAAAGAGTAGCTATAACAAGATTTTCAAGATGGCCACTGTTCAAGAGGAGAAGTGATAACGAGATTTTTAAGATGGCTGCCATGGTGGCCATATTGGATGTCAAATCTTAACCAATTTTATCTAGGACCAACTTGACAACATAATAAGTCTTTTAGAGTAACTCCCATGTTGATATGACCATCCATTCAGGAGAAGTAGCAATAACAAGATTTTCAAGATGGCCACTATGGTGGCCATATTGGATGTCTGAGTGGAACCATTTTCATTTAGGACCATCTACAAGTCATATGAGACCCATTTTAGACATCATAACGAGTCTTATGGTGAAAACTCCATATCTATATGACTTTCATTTAGAAGGAGTAGCAATAAGATTTTTAAGATCATTGCCAAAACAGCCATATTAGATGTCAGATTTGTGCCATTCATTTAAAACCAACTAGACATCATAAAGTCTTCTGGTAAAAACCCCATGTTGATATGACTTTTGTTCAGGAGGAGTAGCAATCAGATTTTCAAAATGGCTGTCATGGTAGCCATATTGGACATCAGATCTTGACCAGTCTTATTTGGGATCAACTTTACATCATACGAAGTTTTTCAGTGAAACCCCCATGTTGATATGACCATCCATTCATGAGTTGCAATAACAAGATTTTCAAAATGACCACTGTGTCAGTCATATCGGATGTCCGAGTGGAACCATTTTCATTTAGGACCAACTAGATATCATAAGAAATCTTTTGGTGAAAGCACAATGTTGATGTGACTTTCACTGAGGAGGTGAAGCTATAACAAGATATTAAAGATGGCTGCCATAATGGCCATATCAGATGTCAGATTGGCACCATTTTCATTTATGATCAACTAGACATCATAAAAAGTCTTTAGTGAAAACCCCATGTTGATATGACCTTACATTTAAGAGAAGTAGCGATAAGAATTTCAAGATAACTGCTGTGGTGGCAATATTGTATGTCTGAACAGCACCATTTTCATCTAGGACCAACCAGACCTTGGGATGAACGTGTGTGTACCTTTCAAGGTAATGTTCCAAGTAGTTTAGGAGGAGAAGTGATAACAAACTTATGCTATCAGACGGATGGACTACAGACAACAGGCCATCCCATAAGCTCTTCTGGTTTATGACCAGTAGAGCTAAAAATATATTTGTGTATTCAAAGAACATAACAAAAATAATTTTGGTCAATTAATTCCGCATTTTAACAGAAATCTACAGAAAAGCAAAAACAGTACTCCCTCATTATCCTTGACAGCCAATAGAGTATACAGCCTTATAGTGAGACTACCAGTACCTTATAATGAAGTATATGATACATACAATTTTACTACCACTAAATGAAATGGGATTAGTGACTATGCTGGCCTTATAACAGGAACTGTGTTATAATAATGGGCTTTAAAGTGAGGGAGTGCTGTTGTAATCTTAAGCTTTAATCATTTGTAGACAAATGTTCAATATTTGTCCTTTACTTACCTTTTCGACCATGCTGTTGACCACAAGTGGATTTTTCAAGATATGCTGGCCAAAATCCCTATTGAAAGTGATACCTGTAAAAGAAATTTGAAAAAGTGCAAGATTTTCAGTGCAAAAAGTACATATAATCCATCTCATAAAATTTTTCTCAAGTCATAGACTATCCTAAGGATTGTAGATCAGTGATCTTTCATTTAATCTCATAATTTTTACACTTTGTGTTTATATTCACTACAAGCTAGTACAATGTGTACAGCCATTATTTATTGAATGCTGGAGGGAAAAAAACGACAAATAAGGTGACAACTATATATGATAAATTATGTTCTTTTCTGGTCTCTTTGGTACTGTGCTTTCCCTGTCTGGGTTTATTTTAATTTAGCATGCTCAAGTTCCTTGTAGATTACATTCAATTAGAAGGGATGCCCTAGCCAGAATAATTTCTGGCTATGTCTCAGATATGGCACATGGTGCCTATTCATACTAATACTGGTTATGTCTCAGATGGCACATGGTATCTATTCCAACTAATACTGGTTATGTCTCAGATATGGCACATAGTACCTATTCCAGCTAATACTGGTTATGTCTCAGATATGGCACATGGTGCCTATTCACACTAATACTGGTTATGTCTCAGATATGGCACATGATACCTATTCCAATTAATACTGGTTATATCTCAGATATGGCACATGGTGCCTATTCGGACTAATACTTTTAATCATCAATCAATCAAACTTTAATTACTCCAATACTCCAAAATGATGTTCTGTAAATTCTTTTTTCATATACAACATTAGTTAGAACTCAGGATGGGCCTGATGCTGACTACAGCTCTCGGAAAAACCACTCATCCTGAATGGGTAATAACTGGCTGTGCCAAGGAAACCTTTACTATTTACTTGTCCCTGGACGAGTAGATGCAGATTCAAACCTTAAGAATAAATCTGTGTGCATTTTTCTACACTTTACAATTGCGAAGTTCAACATTGCTTAACATCTAGTGTATATCAATTATCAATTCCTTTTGTTTATTTTCCCTACTTGTTGTCAGTCCAGAACAAATCACAAAAGAAGCCAATTTTTGTTTTTTTCTTTTACACAGGTATCCTATGCAAACTTGGTACTAAAATGGGTCCAAATCATTACAATATTATGTTTGAGGTGAAGACATCAGTTTTAAAAGCCTTCAAATACATAGCCCCATATATAATAAGAGACAAGGTTTGTATACTCGATTGAGAAATTGCAGTGTAACACCTAGCCCTTGATTTTTTTAATGGCATTCACGTTTACAGTGACACTGTTCAACAATCTTGGCATCATTTTAATGTGAAGAAACTTTCCTGTTCAATGAACTAGCATACACCTTTAAGATTTAGACCTGTGATACGTCAGAGCCAGGGAATTTCAAAAGTTTGTAATTTTTCATCTGGTTAGACAGTGTTACACTCTCCGTAGGTCACCAGTATATTCAAGACTATGCAGCTTTATTGATACATTGTCACACCAAAGCAAAGACACCAGCAGATATTTCTATAAGTATGTAATTACTTTTCACAAGAAAATGTTGCTAACCTTCATTTCAGAAAGAAGTATTTTAAGCATCTCCACTGATTCACACTAACTCTTACACAATGTATCCCATTGTATTTATAAAGCACATAATGTTGAGACAACAGCTAATTGGTTGCAATTTAATTAGGGTCATAACATAATAACCTTCCAATTTTTTTGGCCAATCAGCAAACTTTCCTTTGATTGGTGCTCTTGAGAAGTTCTCTGGTAATAGAGATTTGACTGAATTGAATTACTTGGTATGAAAGTTGGTGGAAATTGCAGAGATGCTTGGAATCTTCTTTCAAATAAAGTTAATTACATTTTTTGTGTGAAAAGTAATTACATACTATAGAAATATCTCCTGGCATCATCAAATAATTAAAACTGCAGTCTTCAAAATACTGTTGACATGAGGCAAGCATTAATTTGTTTGACCAGAATAAATTCATAAAATGTTGACATTTTTTCTGGATCTTAACTTTCCACATGTCTAACAAATAACACGTGTGATAGCTCACCGTAAAGCAATACTTATCCATACAAAAATGACACCTAGATTACTGAAAGTGTCGCCATAAATGTGAAAACCATTCAGATAATAGAGTGCTAGGTGTGAAACAGCAATTTCTTGAGTTACAAACCTTGTCTCTTATTATATATTTATCTAAGTGGCCATGTATTAGAAGTGTTTTAAACTCAATGTCTTCACTCTGAACATAATATTTTCATGATCTGGACCCATTTTAGTATCAAGGTTGTGTCAGGTGCCCGCGTTGTTTTAGTATGAGCACAAGTAATGTAGTGGATAAGTGTACTATATTCAGTAAAGTGATGACAGCAATGAGTATCTAAAGCAACTAACTCATCCCAGGGAAGAGTGCTCAGAAATATTTTCCCTGAGTCATGTGACTAGATAGTGAGACTGCACATGTTGAAACACTGAACCAGTTACCAGGTTAGGCACAACCAGTCAATTCAGCTATTCCCAGAAAATACAACAATAGCTCATTGGACCCAGGGTTCTCCAGGATGCCAAAATCTGTGTAAAAGTATGCTTTCTTTTCATTTTTGTATACATGAAAATTCAAACAGCTCAGTCCTCAGTATGGAAGTTTCTTTTGTTGGCAAAATTCTCTTTTATTTGATCCATTTCTGCAAAGCGAGTATCAATAATATAGTGTGCAAGCTATCGAACAAAGTTCATGCAATTGTAATGGAATTAGGTGAAGCCACATAGGTTAGATCTTAGCAGACAAGGAGATTAAGATACATGTACATGTTAATCAATTGTCCTTTCCCAATGATCATTTTTATCTAAAGATTAATTACATGTGTGTGTGTTATTTGACACCTCTCTATGATAAACATTGCTCAGTAAAGTTTTAATCCATCATATTATAAATCCTTATGCGATGTTTGGAACACTTGTATTTTATTGTATACTGTATTTCGAAAAATGGGGCCGGAACTTATTTTGTTTGTCGGACGAATACAAACTCCCATGTTACTTGTCATAAATCGTCATAAAATCAGATGTTTTTCGGTGTCATATACAGATATACTTTCATTTTCGAGTGATTATAATATTTGTAATATTCTGATGGCAACTTGACAAAATTTCTTTGGTGCCAAGCGCAAGGCTGCAGATGTGCACTTTTAAGACTTCCCCGACAAAAATTAGAAATGCATCTAGCTTTTATAAGGAAAACAGAGGCCAAAGAGACTGATATTTTCATGGAATTAATGATGGAATTGGACATTCCAATGGGCCGAAAAACAAGAAAACAATGGAACATTATTAGCTTTATTCACCGGGTGTTACAACTGTGGAAGAAAAAATGCAATAGCAACCTAAGGAACACCAGGTCCTGAACTTAAGGCTTTTGATCCTAACCCTGCTGTGGAGAAATTTATCAAAGTTTTATCAAAGTTTGTTTAAGAAAAAAGTGAATGTAGTATGCTGTTTTGCTTAATGATGAAATGAAAAAAAGTGAATTGAATATGGTAATTTGTTTCTTCTTCAAGTGTATTGGAAAATTTATTGATCTCATATTAAATTAAGCTCATTAAAAAAATTAATATAGATTTAGGAAAGTCTAATCTCTTCCTTGATTCCTTCAAGCTGCACACAAAATTCAAGAATGGCAAGGTAAAGGTGTAACATCACAATCACAATTATCATCAATCATAATTATCAAGGTTATCAATTGCCTTATTTTTTCCTTTCATTTATTATATTACTAAATATTTCATAATGAATGAATATTAGAAATCTGATAACATATATTGGTAACACAATAATATACACATAATGTTCTGAATTATTCCATGGAGAATAAAAAGTATCATTATGGGGACTCCTAGTTTTAGGACTGGGACTGCAACCTTTTGATCTGATTGGTTGTTGGATCTGATGGAACAGCCAGATATAGCCATGAAATTCGAAATGGTGACAGAAGGTAGTGTTGTATTATTCCATGTAGATTTACAAGTTGTCAAAACTATGATTTGATCTGGAAATATTCTGTACATATCACCAAAAGGACCATTCAACCAACAGTAACTCAAGAGTTGTGAGAAATACTGGTAAGTGTCTAAAATGTAGACTGATGTGTTGCAGACAAATGTGTCTGCACAACTGCATGATTTAATAAATAGGGGAGATCATACCCAAACTGTCCATCAGTATCAGTAAAGGTTAAGTGGATGATTAATTGGACTACTGATTGATTTTTGTGCAACAGAAGAAAAGAGCTACTACCAGATAGGACCAATGAGTTATTACAGCTATATTTTCTGGAAATATCTGAACTGACTGCTTGGTTGCACATAACCCATTAGTCTGTTTCCTCTGATCTTACCCACCCCATGTTAAATATTTGGAGAGTTATGTTTGGTTGGGAGATCAGACTGCATTCCTTATTGAAAACATGGAATTTGCAGGCAGAATATGAAGTCGGTTTCCATTAAAAGTGCTGTTTCAGTCTGTGATTTAACTGCTAAGAAAGTGAGAATAACTTTTAAAATAGAATTATTATTGTGAGAAGAATGTGTCATCCAACAAAAACTTTTAGTTTTCTGATGTAGGCTTTTGTACCAACATTGAAATTACCAGTAGTTCAAATGTTAACTGGGTCAAATGCACACAATTCTCCTGACCACCTTCTTTACAACCTGCAAAGGGAGTTTGATGAGGGAGAACAATAACAATCCAGTAATATATAACTCAGAGTCAAAATCAATGAAGTGAATACCGTATGCCGCTACAGAGTTGTTTGGGCAAATAACATATTTTCAATAAGGAATGCACTCTGACCTCCAACCCCAACACAACTGTCCATATATCTAACATGGGTGGAAAAGGTCCATGTAAAGTCGGGCTTCCAACCTGGTTACCTCATTTTTGTTTCATATTATTGATTTTGTGCAACTTTTTTTTTTGTAACTGATAACAAATGTTCCTAACATTCAGAGTTGATTTTTATCTACTACTAACAAAAGTACTACACAGAACAAATACTTTGTTACTATAATGCAGTAACATGTGTGTGTGTATAATAGCCTCAAGCAACCACTTTTCGTGCACTTAATGTGAATCTTAACGCGTTCTTTATAATATTGTGAGAATCTATTAAAAAAACCATAGAAAGTGTTCAACTATATCTATTTCATTTAATCATCGGTAACAAAATTTTGGCATTCATGTATATTAGTTCAGAATTACTGTTTTTCCGAGTGTGTGTAATTTTGCTTATTTCCGGAAGTGGCATCAATGGTTTGTGACGCTAACTAAAAAGTCACGTGGCATATGACCGGAATGTGCCAGTTAGGTCAAGGTATGGATATTATTAGTTTATAGCATCTCCATGTTTTTGAAATTAAAAAAATAAAATTTAGATATGAAAAAAAAAATTCCATTAATTCTATATGCAGTTTGTGCACTTACATTACTGCTTGCTTGTTCTTTACCATAATCATACAGTAGGACCCCGCTATAGCACGCTTCGTTTCATCTATTTTTTCGTACATGAAAAAAAAAATTTTCTTCAAAGTACGAAAAATAATGTGTACAAAATTAATTATCATTTTGGGGAAGAGATCGTTTATGAATTCGGATATAATACGATCGTGGTGTGGCTACCGAAATTTTACAATAATTTCGCCAATTTCTTGAACTACTGCAAAGTTTTGTGCCAAAATAAACAAGATTTTGACTTAATAATTTGGCAAGCTGTATTGTTTTCTTGAAGAAAAAGTGTCTTATGATTGCACCTTTCATTTTATGAATAAAGATGCTGAACATTTCTATTTGTGAATGTTCATTTCAAATGTGTCAGTAGTCAATCACTGCACT
Organism: Margaritifera margaritifera; assembly: GCA_029931535.1. Taxonomy (NCBI): domain Eukaryota; kingdom Metazoa; phylum Mollusca; class Bivalvia; order Unionida; family Margaritiferidae; genus Margaritifera; species Margaritifera margaritifera. The sequence continues at coordinate 167,137 of JAQPZY010000723.1, forward strand.
TTGATCTTAGTTTATTTTTGAAAAATGTCAGCTCATTTTAAAGCTGATAAGTGTTAATCTTATTACTACTGATACATGAACAATAAAGTCATTAAGTCTCCTCTGTGTTTGTCTTCAATACATTCTGCGTACAATCGTTGTTCAAAAAGCACTCACTTTGTTTTCAAGTTGACAATCCTTTTGATTGAGCCGCGATTATAATACTTGTTCAGTGCCAAGTAGAGTTCTACAACTTCCTGTACATATACTTTGACCTTAATCCCTTAGCTTGTAAAGGCACCACACTCTTTGTTTTCCCACATGACAATGCTTTGATCAAGCCGCGAGTTTGATACTTGTTCAGTGCCAAGAAACAGAGGGTGGTTATTTGAACTCTGTGATCTTGCCGCACAATTGACATGTGTCCAGTTGCATCCTTTAATAGATTTCTGACTTTATGATCAAAGTGTTACTTGCAAGAGCCCAAGCTCAGTCTCTGCATAAGCACCAGCATACAACAGTAAAGCTGAGGAATCGGAGTCGGACGTGATTTACAATGACTAGACGACGATGTACAATGACTAGACGATGTAGGATTTCAGAACTTTATCAGACAATGATATTATACTTCTGTGTGCATATTTTCGATGAAATTATTATGGACTCACTCCTACGCGTGCCATGAGATCGGTTGGTGAGTACACGTGTTGATCCTTTAACTATTCATGCAATACAATAGACATGTACATATAAATGTACCAAATGCATGGTTTTCTGAATAAAGTAAAATATTACATGTGCAATCTCTGTTTTCCATGCATATGTATTTCTCGTTTAATATGCATTGATTTAAGATGGTAACTCTGCCAATGAAGCTCGTTGTTTTGAGCCCACAATTCCCCCCCCCCCCTCATTTTTTGGTGCATGCATCATTTTCTTCAGCTAAATGACTTGGTTTTGCCTAGGTTGGTTATAGCATGGTTCGGGACATAGCACGATCTCGTTTTGTGGACCCCGACCATCGTGTTATAGCGGGGTCCTACTGTACATGACTCAATAGACTGACAGACAGACAGAGGGAGAGAGAAATTTAAAAATAGACACTGGTGAATGGATACACATTTTATTATAATAGATTCAATGTCTTTTGATGTAGAATATATGTTCATTATGAAATAATACTGAAACGAAAAAGTCCACTGTGAATATACATTTCGAGTGTAAATTTTTCGTATGTTGTATAAGAACCCCACATGATTAAAACCAAATATTTACATTGGCTATCACGTTGTATAAATTCCCAAATTTGGTTTTCCTGTTCAAGATATGTAAACAAAGCCATCATGTGATCGGGGGTGCTATCTTTAGCATATATTAGAAAACTCAAGACCAAAATGTCTAACAGAAATAAGGCATTAGTGAAAATATAGATTTTCATTATGATTTTGTTAAATTACATGAAATTACCTGTTTAAATGCCATTTGGTCTTATTTTACTATTTAATTCAGTGCTGTCACTCTTGAAGAACGCTGGTGACACAGTTGATGGCGTCATTATCTCGAAACAAGCGCGTTAGATCGCGAGAAACATGGCGCACGATCGACTGAATCAATTACATCGGGTGGTTAAACTATACTATTCTGACCTCGAATTCAAGTATTTCATCCTACCAGGTCCATAAGGCAAGTGTTAGACTTGTCCCTCAACAGCCAACAACATTAAGTATTTTAAGTTACAGATATATTACTTCTAGTGTACGTAACTGTTTATTTTAATAAATACATTCATTATATAATAGTATGTAGTGCACTGCTATCGGTATCATCGAAAACGAATACCGAGATTTCATTCGAAAATAGGTGCCTGCTTACTTGCTTACCCATTTTGATTTTTTACTATCCAAGTCTTTCATTTAATTGATCTACCATTAGGAATTGTGAACTTTACCTTGCTTCTGAACTTCTTGATGCTGGCGATACCTCTTTTCAGCCTTAATTTTAGGCATTTTTGACAGGATATACAATAGTGTCAGTGAAAATGAATTGTTTACTTTAACACGTGCTTCCGCTTTTAGTAGACTGGATCAGCAACTTCTATAGTTCGTTCAGCTCAGCATTGCGTCTGTAGATCGGTGAACTTTCACTTGCGCGACTGTAATTATAGATAAATTTACCTAATTCGTTTCGCGCACGCATTATTTCAACAGCACCACCACTCATTTGTTACATGCTGAAAAAGAGTGGCCTGTGTACTTATAATCCGTCATGTTGGTCCTGGAGTTATGGAAGAGTCCATTTTTCAAACACTAATAAACAGTGCTAGGTACCGTCGTGAGCACAAACATCATCTAGTTTTCATTGAACTATATCAAACTTCTATATACTATTTTTATAACAATATTATTTTTCTAATGAGTAGATGATGTTTGTTTACTAGTGGCGCGCGACGGCTCCCATAACTGCTGTCGTTTATCAAATATGGACTCTTCCATAACTACGAAATCAGCATGTACCCCATCTTCTCACACTCACGAGCTGTCTGCGGCCTAGAATTGACACGGATATCCATAGCAGACCTGGGAACACTGAAAAAGCCTGAACTAAAGATTCATCGTCAGATACAGTATCTTCCAGAGAGATGTGCTACAGCCGCAGTCTATATACTGTTACGACTCTAGGTCTTAAAATATGTAACAGAAAGAAAGTGAAACAAATAAAGTCAAGTAAAATCAACAAGCAATTTATTTCCAGACAGTTAAAGTCAAAATTCAAGCGACACTTATAATTTGTGAGTTAAATTCCAAATAATCCTAAATGTCCTAATCACAAGTTCAAAATAATAGAATGTTCCGAATTAATTCCAATAGTTGTGAATGTACTGATGTACCACAAAGATGTAATTCAGAATATATTTGAATGAGTTCACATAAATCCCCAAATCACGTATTAATCCAAAAGTCAATGAGCACACTTTTTAATTGCTCAAATTATATCTGATTTCAACAACACAAATGTAATTACTAAAATAGATTCCTTACAGACTGATCTTTAGAACCGGAATTCTAGAACATGAATGAAATTATTTACCAATATATATATATATGTATGCATGACCTATTTCAGAACAGAATATGAGTAGTTTTAAGGGAAAAATAGTTGCCTACCTGACCCATGTCACAACAGGACATATTGCGAAATATTATGTAAACAACTGGACAAAAGTTAAGTATGTATTTTCAAATAACCATACAACTTACAATCATAGATAGAAGTTAAGCATATAAACAGCATATATTACAATACTTATAGGCGCGACCCCCATAGACGCCTACACCGAAATGAAAGCCCTCGAACTCTTTGGCAATATCACTAGGCAGCCGGAATCTGAGGAGTTTGAGATTGCAAGCAGGCAGCTGGCATTAAAAGATGAGCGTAGCTACAGCTGGTTTACTTACATCAGGAAAACCTTACAGAAATACTCCCTCGCATCAGCCTTCGACTTGATTGATACCCCCTCCCCAGGCAAACAACGATGGAAATACATGGTTAAGGAGGCATTTAATTCATATTGGCGCAAAATATTGGAAGAGGCTAAACTAAACAAACCGTCACTCAGACTCCTCCACATCCAAGACAACCTTTTGCTGCAGGCACACCATCTATGGAGGCACATGGAAACTTTTTGAGAAGAAGATCAAATGGTTAATGGATAAATTCAGACCATTCAGGACCATAAATTCCCGTTGATCCCATACCGGCCCCCACATGTAAACCTACGGGCGCCTATATAATTATCATTTGACCCTTGATCGGCACATATTACTACTTATATTTATTATGTGTGTTAACCTGTTATGATTGCTACTACTCACAAATATTTGGATTGGTCAACAGCCTTGTGTTATATGCCATATAGTTTGTATTTAAATCCTAGAGGGTTCTTCTTTTTATTTATCCTAATGATTTCACATTTTTCTCAGGGTTGACTTCCATGGACCACTCATGTTCCCATTTTTTCTAGGAGATGGAGAATATTTTGTAAAGTTTTAGGTCTGTGCTTGTTAGGTAAACAATAATATCAGCAGCAAAAGGCTGTGTTCGGCTTTTGAAAGGGTTAGAAAGTTATTAAAATAGGTTAAAAATAAATAGGGTCCAAGGACTGCCCCTTGCGGAACACATCACATAACAAGTACTTTGTTCGAGGTTCTGCCTTCAACTACAGCTGATTGTGTTCTGTTTAACAAAAAATAATTTTTGTCGTGCATAAAGTAATTTTTTAATCAATTTTACAACTTACGCCAAGAGGAACCTCCTGGGTCTAATATATTGCATCCACCAAACCCGGCCTACAACCTGGAGAGCTAGAATTACATTACTGAAGTTCATTTATTGACTATCTTTATGTAGCACACGGAAGCCCATGGGCAAGCCACCAAAATCGGCAAACTGGAATAGGCAGGTAAAGACAGATTTGGTATTTATATAAATATGGTCCGGTTACATATCAACAGTGTCGTCAGAGTGGAGTTAGATAAACTGCAAATATCTTCATGAAAAGTTATTTTTTTCCGTGAAAAAAATGTGTAATGATCATAAAGAATGTCATTTTCTTCCCGAAATACTGACTGTACACGTCAATGCAAACCTTTCATTAAACAGGTTATTCCTTTCAAGAAAAAGGCACTTTTAAGAAAAAGTGCAATTTTCATGAAGAATATAACTTTCTTCACTATAAACGTGTTTCTTATACGTTGATGCAAATTGTTCACGAAGAAAATGTGGTTCTTTTGCCGAAAAAATTAGGTAATGTGATTTTTCTTCCAAGAAGAAAGAGAATTCATAAGAACAATCCAAATTACTTATTTTTTTACATTTTAGCTTGGGTACTCAATAATTAAATGAAGATCTTTACAGTATTTGCTAAAGAAAACTCCGTGAAGAACAGTTTCTTCACGATAAAAGTAGACCTTTTTCCGCAAAAAAAGGGCATTTTTCTCCGACAAAGGTGATTTTTTCGTGACAGCTTTTCTTTATTAAAAAAACAAAAAACAACGTTAATGACATGAACGGACATCGATATTGCAACACCGTAGAAAGAAAGATAGAAATTCATAATTTGTTTAGGTCCTTTTTATATAGACATAGACATGGAAAAGTTTTATTTAAAATCCATTTTCAACGTAGTAAATAACATTATCTCGTTTTCAGAGTCTAATCTTTTGTATATATATTTATGGTGATCTGCAATAAATAAAACCAGTCATAAAGTTTGGAATTAATTGTATGGGAACGTTTAGATAGACAAACAATATATGTTTACTCCTTATCGTGTACTTTAATAATTTATATTTTGATTCAGAAGATATAATTTATATTTTGTATGATGATACGTTATAAGAGGATATTTTTCTAATGTCTCGTGGTTTTTGATATGATATACAAATATGATACAATGGATGGATCCTCGGTGAACAAGGACTCAAACTTTTCTTATCTGGATCTTTGGTAAAATGGATATATGTCCTGGATTGATTTTTTCATCTACGTATCACCACCATACGATAAAAATAAAAAACAATTTTTAAAAAAATCTTACGCCAAAATGACTATAACACTTTTTAACGAAAAACGCTAGCTCACTTTTTTCGGCTATTTCGGCTCTTGTTTTTACGGCCCGAGAAACATTATCTCCGCTATTAATAATTTTTTTCCTTTAAAATCATCCACCATGCCCCCACCGATTTCTTTTGGGAACAAGCACTAGCTCACTTTTTTTCCAATTATTTCGGCTATTGATTTGTACGGACCTAGAAAAGGTGGCTCATTTATTTCGGTTGTTCATCTATTTTGGCTGATGTTTTTTACAGACCAAGTAATCCATAAGATAATATCCAATAGATAATACATAGAACATAAGATCCATATATATATAATGTGTGTCTGTGTGTGTGTGTTTGTGCGTCTGTACAATTAATAATAGCCGAAAGAAGTGTCAGGACATATATCCATGTAACTACTCTGGATCTTTTAAAATCCGCCGAGTTTGCATTTTAGTTCCAATTAATTTTACGTGGGACCGGGAGGTGCTTATCGTTTAAACAGATACTATTTTATAATATATAGCATTAAATGATTTTGACAAACAAAAAAAAAGTTCAAACATGTGTACAATTTTCTAAATCTTTCTAATGGATCATATTCAGCACTGTAATTATAAGAATACTCCTTGTACCTCTGGGGGCCCCGGGTGGCCGAGTGGTCTAAGGCGCTCGCCTTTACCGATCACTGCCATCTAACCTCTGTACGCGTGGGTTCGAGTCTTGGGCTCGGCAATGTCGTTATGTGAGAAAGCTTGCCAGTAGCTTCCCGTGGGTCGGTGGTTCTTCCCGGGATTTTCCAGGGTTCTTCCTCCACCAGATATACTGGCTGCCATGTATAGCCTATCATGTGCTGAAAATTGGCGTTAAACCCATAAAAACCAAACCTTCCACCTCTGATTAAGAGTGAACTATTCACTCAGTAATATCACTCATTCACACGATTCATGTAATTACAATCTTCGATAGTAACAACGAAAGGCTGTAATTTATCAGTACCTTGCTTCCATATGCTTCAAATTTAAATTTTAAAATCCATTAAGTGTAATCAAGACATAATATCGTAATAACAAAAATGAGCAACATTCCTGAATGCGAGTACCGTCGTGCGCTCGCATAATCAGTAAAGTCTGTCCACAGCCACATAGTCCGCACTGTCTGCATGTGCAATCTATGCTTTATATGGACCCTTTGTGTCCCTATGGGAATAATTGTTAACCAGTCCATAATTACAAGCTTACACATCGACAACTAATCATACTTTTGTGGGATTTGTTGTTGGTTTTCATTATGTAAATCAAAATCAATTCATTTTGAGAAGGGAAAAGAGTAGCTTCATTTTTTGAATATATTTCTTAATTGTTAATCTAAAACTGTACAACATAAAATCATGATTTCGGATCTGATCTTGGTCGGGTAAGCTGTACTCTTGCGTGAAATGTAATTTCGAGAGCTGCCAATGTCTTGATGTGTAACGTTGTTTTGATTATTTCTATAGCACTTTCACAGAGAAAAAAATAAAAAATAATCAGGGAGTGTGCTCAAAACGCTTGTAAATTCAGGAGCAGTAAATTTTACAAATGATAAAATGCATTAATAGATGTTCATTGTAAGTGGTTGTATTTAGTAGTAAACTATTCTCCCGGATTTTCTATTCTCGCGGTATTGACTATTTCCGTTTCAAATAAATACTTGCACCATCTGCCGGTCCTTGAAAACGGTAGTTTTGTTAAATTGATCTTGACTAATAACAAATTCTTTCAACAATGTTTCCTTTTCTGGAAATAAATAAGAAAATAATAAATCAATAGAAAACGTATCAAAGATCTACTTTCCCTTTATCAGCTATTTAAATACAAGTTTCCTACATCTCATACCGTAAGCCGAACCACGTCCCGCTTGGCTGAATAAGGTCATCGATTTGATTGTTTACAATGATACAAGCATAGTTACATGATTGACCTTGTTTAAATATCGCTCATTGCCAAAAACATGGTGTAGAATAAGGGTCGTTGTACTGATACCTTGACATTGTCCCGAAATGTTTAAATCGTGTATGACTCTATCTATTGATATAACTGATGATATGTCAGTATATATAAATGAAATTATCCAAGTAATCCATATTAATTTACTACATTACGAGAAAACCTGTAATGAATACTTAATAGGCAATTCATTCTTATAATTAATAAAGAGGTATCAAAAGGAGTGAAAATGAAAGAGTGATGTTTCCAGAAAACATTACAGCTGCCTTTAGAGACTACAGGATCTTTGAAAGCATGTCCATAATTGATGTGCCACTAAGACATTGAACCATATACCGAATTAAGAAGACAAAATTTTGCAAGGAATTTTTAAAAAAAAAATAAATATAAAAAAAAACCCCACACAATTATCTATAGAACAGCAGGTGCCTTTTGACAAACACAAAAGCAATGTGTATGAGAGCAGAGGTCTCAAAGAGTTGAAAGTTGCCTATATTGAGGAGCTTATTAATTGCCAAGAGCTGCTGACTGTAAATTAGTGAAAATGTGGTGGACTCGCCCTGCTTAAATTCGAGTATTGAGGAGAGAACGTGTTTTCAGGCATCCACACTACCTCTTTAGAGAATAACTTCATATATAATTGTATAGATGCATAATGATTGTTAATATTTCATATTTTAAAACCTGTTAAGTTTTCTGTTATGCACGATGATGTGGTGTGTTATTACTGACATCATGTTCATTTCATACACTGCTTGGGCCCCCGTACAGCGATTACATCGTTTGCCATGAGAATACGAGAAGCTTGTTTTATATTGTGGTACAGACAGTATTTCCTCTTGAATGTTGTTTAATCCAAAATTAGCATCATTTACAATATTTCATGAATACAGGATTGGAGATAAATGATAAATAAACTACTACAGCAACTTTCATTAGCAGGTAAATTATTGTCTTTTATTTGTGATTCTTTTCTTGTTTAGTACCGTGAGAATACGGTTCACCAGTATAATATTAATACTCCTACCTCCTTTGTTGACAGGCTATGACAGCGTAGCTAGGTTGTATTTAATAGTAATATTAATATCCCTACCTCCTTCGTTGAGAGGCTACGACAGTGTAGCTAGGTTATATTGCATGTTTAATTGAGAATATTTTAGCTACAACATTGAAAAAAATGCGTCTTCAGAGTCACATTTATATTCCTTTAAAGTGGAATCATAGCCTCAACAAAGTTTTGTTTTGCTATATCTCCCAACGATGTCCTGCATAGTATTTTGTACAGGGAAATCAGTTACTGTATATATAATCACTTACAAATTGAGGCAAACTACACAGACCCAGATCTGTTATCGCATAATGTGCTGGCAGATCTGGGTCTATGCAGTTTTTGTTATTAAACAGTAGAACAAACAACATGGACCCTTATCTGCCAGAGCATTATGCGATGGCAGATCAATGTCTGTGTTGTTTGCAGCAGGATTAGACAATATAAGTGTGTATATACGGTACTCCCTTACTCCCCCCAGGAGTTGTCATATTCAGGACTATCCTTCTAAAAGCTAAAATAGAAGCTGCCAAAGCCATTATCTGTTGTGACACTCAAGATGTTTCAAATTTGACATGTTTGAAGCAAGCAGTTGATTTTTACCGAGCTCAACACAGTCAAGTAACAAAATGAGAATCAAGATCAACCAGAAACCTTTCTTATGGCTGACAAGATGGATGCTGAAATATGTAATATGTTTTTGATAACACAAGAAGCAATTGTGGGAAATCAAAGCAGAGCTTGTGGATACAACATTTCAAAGCAGGCTTAACTATCGTCGTGGCCATGCTGTTTCATTTAATGCAATGGTACCATATTGGGTCTGTTCACCTCACCTAATAAAAAGTTTCTGATGAACTTCAGGATCACTCATGAACTTTTAATTTTAGGTATTTTGCTAAATGAGTATCAGTGGTTCATGAACAATGCTGGAATGGATTATATACAGGGCCGGATTAAAACCTCTAGAGGCCCTAAGCACTGAAAAGATAATGGTGCCCCCCCCCATGTAATTAAAAAATACCCCCATAATTTCTCGTTTTTTTGTGTGCCCCTGCGTTGCTGGTGCCCTGAGCACATGCTTAGTCTGCCTATTGGGTAATCCAGCCCTGATTATATATCAGGCATACCTTAGATATGTAGCTACCCTTATAACAAGGCAGTAGGCCACAAGTACAAGGATTCCTGTTATGAGGCAGTACAGGACTGAGAAACATAGATACCCTTATAACAAAGCAGTAGGCCACAAGTACCAGGATTCCTTCTTTTGGGGCATTATGGGATGAAATCAGCCTTTCATTTCTTGAGCACAGTGGAGAAAGAACTTAGGAAAGCATTGTTAGTTATGCGAGACATGGATGGAGGCAAAATGCCAGACAAACAAATGTTCAATGCATTGGTGTAGAAACTTGCAAAGTCCACATGGATAAAATAATTAGCAAAGCTGATGACTCTGTGTCACAGCATAAAAAAAAGTTGGGAATTGAAAGAATCTCTGATTTTGTCCGTAACCATAGTTTGGGGACTCTGATTGTAACCTTCCATTGCCAAAGACAGAAAACTGACAATCAATAAATATATTTCCACCAATGAACTTGACTCATGGCATGCTGGAAAAGAAGAAGAGAAGCAGATATCAAAAGTTATGAAAGGAACAAAGTGAATGCATGGCATCTCATGGCTCTATGAACTGATTGATAAGGCTGCCATGAAAGTTCAAGATGCTATACTGATCCAATCTATGAGCCATATAAAATCATTATAAGCAATCCTGCAGCTGAAAGACTCCTACAAGTGTGCCATATGAAGTTGTATCATCTATAGACATCATGAGGATTATATGAATGCCATGGATACTTTTTATGTGGGGTCCTTCAATAATGTCCTCAGCATGTCCCAAGATAAACGGATATCTTTTGTACATGAGAAATACAAAAGATATAGCCAGCTTGCTATATCTACATTGGAATAAAAATGTGAACAGAGATTACCCCAGCATTCGGATCCCTTTAGAGCAGCATATTGCTCCTAATATCAGACCTACATGTAGAGGACCAAAAGAGAAGAAAATGTACACAAAGCGATTCATTTTTGTTTTGTATGAATATTTGGTCATCATTTCTCAGCTTATTTACAGTGAATGACTACTTTGTATGATTAGCTTCCTTCATTCTTTGGATGAAGTATAACCAAAAATGAGCTCAGCCTGTTGATGTCCATATTGAATCAACCTGTCTTTTAAAGTCTTCATTATTGTTGTACCTCTTTGATTGGAATAGCTCTAATTTTACATAGGACAAATTTTCATAAAGTAGAGTAAATGTTATGTCTAAATATGCTGGAGAGAGTTGTGGTTGCCTGAATATCTCAAAGAGCATCTGAATTGCTCATTACCTTTTATACACAACAGGGTAGAAAATCCATTGCCTGGCAGCCCAGGACAATTATACGTTAGCTTTGGGCAATCAAGTGTATCAGTCACAGGCCAGTGGGGAAACTAGATTTTGAAGGCTATGGTTTATAATGAGTATGATTTACATCGATGAAAAATCAGTTTGTATGGGCTAGTTGTTATTTATACAAGGTGTTAATATTTACTAAAGATCTGATACCCTACCTGGCAGAGTCAATCATGCATAATAATCATACTTCCTGCCATCTTTATTTTCTGGCACTGATTAGGATATTGCAAAAGAAAAACTACTTAAAGAGGAGACCCCAGGAACAAATCTTTCCTCAATTAATTATGTTCTCTTTAGCCACCATTCTTATTCAGTCACATGCTGAGATTGTAGGTGTTTTCAGTCTCTCCACATCATGCAAAGCACCTTTATCTTAGTGCTTAGATATAGATGACTTCAAAAGGCAGTTACTCTTTTATAATTCTATGTAAATACTCTATAATAATAAATACTTACACTGCTAATTATGACTGTCTTTTTCTCTAAATATGACAGATAGATAATTTAACATACAGAAGAAAAGTCTGGTAACTTGCATGATACATTCATATGCAGTATAAGAGGATTTTTTTCTTTAAGATGAAATGAAGTAAAAATAATGTATAAAATAATTAAAAAACATTTGAGTAAATGAAAAAATATACTATTCAATTGTGAAGACAAAAGAAATGTGTTTGGCATAAGCTTAATATTCATATCAGGAAAAAAGCTTGTAGCATTTGAAACTAATAGTAATTCTGAACTCATAAATAATACTGACTCGATGCATGATAAAGAGAAAGATTTGACAATAACACTTGTAAAATGTTACATACACAGGACAAATAATTTACAGACAGACAGTATGACGTCAATTTTAGCTCTTTGAAATTGGTTCTGTTATATCGATGCTAGAGTTCTTTGTGCTCCAAGAGCATATATGGAAACCAGTCAGTCTTAAATATTAAAATCCTGATGTTGATTAAATCATATATTTTTTGTGTCATTTGTTGAGAAATTAAGTTAATAATTTGAATAGACATTTGCAGCAAAATTGTATTTACTGTTGATTACACATATATATATCTATATATATACATTTTTTTTTATTACTGCAATTTTATGGGCTTCCACAGTAATTAACTGAGCAACCAGAAAAATCTTCTGGGCAACCAGTTTTTCAAAGCTTGTTGCCCAGAGACAACTTTGAGTTTTCAAAATTTTTCCCTCCCCTGTATATGTACCACTACAGTACATAATAAATGTAATCCCAGTCACCAGTAGTTATTGTTACCATGACTTATTAAAGACTTAGGATGAGATTAAATGCTGCTGATACATTATGAAGCAAAACCATATTATGCAGGGAAATTATGACTTTTTAACTCTAAGGTTGTTTTCTCTGAAAATAAAAACAAAACTTGGACATGGTAATGTTACCATGTGATGGTTAATGAAAATGTAAGACCATTAAAAACCAATGCTGTCATGAAAATGTTCCAAAGTAATTAATAAGTGTATAGAATGTAAAAATCTTGAAAATCTTGTTATTGCAACTGCACTTGAATGGATGCTCATATCAACATTTGGTTTCACTAAAAGACTTCTTATGAGTCTAGTTGGTCCTAAATGAAAATGGTTCCAATTTGACATCAAATATTCCTCTTGAATGGAAAATCATATCGACATTGAGTTTTCACCATAAGGCTTCTTATGACGTCTTGTTGGTCCTTAATGAACATGGTGCCACTTGGCCATCCAATATGACAGGAATTTTTTTTTTTATTTGCTACTTTATTTATGATAGTTTTTTCTTCTTCACTACATAATTAATTTAGTATAAAGCAAGTTGATATCTGCTTGTTAATTATCATATCTTATGGCTTATAATCCTTGCAACAAGGAGATATTACAAAAAGCCCTGTAGCCAGTGGAGTTGTTCTAATCCATATGTTCCATCAGTGTCAGGATAGTCAGAACCCACACACTCCTACACTTTAGGAGTATGGCTGCAGATAAAAAAAACATGTCCACTAGCAGTTTCTCAGAAAAAGTCAGGCCTTTAAGCTTCTTCCAACAAAATCATATTTGAAATTAGGTGAATAATTTTTGACCAATAAGCAAGCTTCATTCCCTTATATGGGAAATACACTACCACATTTTGGCTGTTTCCATTTTCTAAAAAACATAATTTGTATGAGACCTACCCATTATGAAGGTCGATCGATTGTTAAATGTTGGAATATTTGACTTTTGTTACAAATTTATATTTTTGCATAAAATAAAAAAAGAAAGAGAAATAGCATAAAATAGAAGATAATAAGCATCTAAAAATAGAAAGAGAATAACAGATAAAAAGAATAAATGTACATTATTCATTTTCGAAAGCTAATATGGGTACACTAAGCAGAGATTTGTCTTAGATGTATATACCTGTACCAGATAACAATGACTCCCTGGTTTTGCATCAAAAGGACCTTATTTACCATATATACTGGTTTATAAGTCAAGTCTAAAAGCAAACAATATAGACCCTTATCTTATTTAGCATAATGAACCAGCAGATCAGGGTCCCTGTTGTTTGATCTACTGGTTACTCCTAACAAACTGCTAGACCCAGATTTGCAGTTGGACATGACTTGTAAGCGAGTGTATACAGTATTGACCAGATTTTTACAGAACCACAGGTCATAGTAAAATTTAGTATCATTTTAATTTGACAAGAATGAATATGGCATTACTATAGATTTTATTTCAGTGTGTCTGTTATATTTCTAATTGAAGCTTTGTACAAATGCACTACTTTCAGGAAAATAAGATACATATGAATTTTCTTTACTTTCTCCTATTTTCTTAGCATAGTGGTCATTTTCAACATGGGTAAATAAGCATACAGTCATTGGAAAACAAAACATATCTTTGCATGAAACATTTATTTTAGCTTGCTAATTTTCATAATTTTGGTGAACTGATACTATTGTAAAAGAAAAATCTGGTCAAAATCAAAGAGTGGGCATGGGGAGACAATGATCATTGTACAACTGTGTTGAGTGACTACTCCTCATACTATATACAACAAATTATATTATAATTAGAGATCTATGGTTTTTATCTCAATAGAGATAATGAATTCTGTGTTATATTTTTATTTCAGAACACTCCTTGTAAATGCAGGGGCAGTGCTCAACTTTAAGCTGTAAGTCAGTTTTCAAACTTGATCCATATATGTGTGAATTGATTGAATGAAGAAAATATTTGTATATCACTATTCTCCTTCATCACAATAAGTGCCTTTGTCAGCTTGTCTCGGTAGTTAAAAGATGCTTGAAGGTAATATCATGCATACATTGGTACATGTACTTAGATAAATAAATACATACATAATTGATACAAAATAAATATACAAACATCAAGACAGGAAAAATAAACCTTTTATGTATCTAGTTCATTTGTATCTATGCCATTCAGGGGGACATTTTTTAACACTTTTTCACACCATTTTAAGATTAAACTGTTATTGTTAGGTGTACAAATTTTACTCAGCATTCATGGACATTTTGACATCTAAAAGGATTTCAACACAGTAAGCTTTTAAAGAACCAGCTTAAAACTAGGTCTGAAACGTTTATACGACATGATGCCGGTATTGAGAAACACTAATATTTTAGTGTTCTTTGTTACAGAAAGAAGAGGCCACAAGATGAGTTTGAAGCAGTTGTTGAACCTACATTAGGTAACTTTTACATATTCTCCAAACCAGTCTATATTACTAAATCTCCAAATCAGACGATACTACTAAATCTACAAATCAGACTATACTGCTAAATCTCCAAATCAGTCAATACACTAAATCTTGAAATTATTCTATCCTACTAAATCTCCAAATCAGTCTATACTACTAAATCTCCAAATTACTCTATACTACTAAATCTCCAAATCAGACTATATTACTAAATCTCCAAATCAGACTATACTACTAAATCTTGAAATTACTCTATACTACTAAATCGTCAAATAAGTCTATACTACTAAATCTCCAAATTACTCTATATTACTAGATCTCCAAATCAGTCTATACTACTAAATCTCCAAATTACTCTATATTACTAGATCTCCAAATCAGTCTAAACTACTAAATCTCCAAATTACTCTAAATCTCCAAATTACTCTATGTTACTAGATCTCCAAATCAGTCTATACTACTAAATCTCCAAATCAGTCTATACTACTAAATCTCCAAATCAGTCTATACTACTAAATTTCCAAATCAGTCTATACTACTAAGTCTCCAAATCACTATACTACTAAATCTCCAAATCACTCTATACTACTAAATCTCCAAATCAGTCTATGATACTAAATCTCCAAATTACTTTATCCTACTAAATCTCCAAATCAGTCTATACTACTAAATCTCCAAATCAGTCTATACTACTAAATCTCCAAATTACTCTATCCTTCTAAATTTCCAAATCACTCTATACTACTAAATCTCCAAATCAGTTTATACTACTAAATCTTGAAATTACTCTATATTACTAGATCTCCAAATCAGTCTATACTACTAAATCTTCAAGTTTATGCTACTAAATCTCTAGAGTACATTTTACACTAAATCTCTAGAATATTTTTTGTACAAAATCTCAAGGGTGTGTTTTCTACTAAATCTCTTGGGAATGTTTTATACTAAATCTCTTGGGTATATTTTCTACAAAATCTCTGGAGTATGTTTTCTACTAAATCTCTAGAGTATGTTTTCTACTAAATCTCTAGAGTATGTTTTATACTAAATCTCTAGGGTATGTTTTATACTAAATCTCTAGAGTATGTTTTATACTAAATCTCTAGAGTGTTTTCTACTAAATCTCTAGAGTATGTTTTCTACTAAATATCTAGAGTATGTTTTCTGCCATCTCCAGAGTGTTTTTTTTCTACTAATTATACAGAATATGTTACTACATGTACTTCATCAAAGACAAACATGCCATATCAATCACTACTTCACTGAAAGTTTTCCCTTGTAATGAAGTTTTAAATACATCATTATTTCTTTTTACATTTAAGACTGTCTGTTTCAAAATAGGATACACATTTTTGTTTTCTTTAACTTGAATTATCGGTAAATATATTTTTGTTAATAATTTAAAAATTCCTGTTTTAAAAAAATATTACAATAACAAATTTTCCAGGTCATAGATTCTCCATGCTCGTAACTTGAATGGCATGCTGTATGCATATTAGTATAATGCAATGAATCTGACACTTGCATGCAACTCAAAACATGGAGAAATCTATTTAAAGTGCTTTCGTGATATTGGCAATTCCATAATATGGCAAGTGCAAGACACATCTTCAACAAACCACTTTGTTAAATACTTAGGAATTTACAAAATCTAAAAGACAGAAAAATTAAAGCTTGAGAGGTGAGAAGGTGGCCTCTGGTGTTAGAGGTCCCAGGTTTGAATTCCAGTGTGGATAAGAGGCTGTGTGTTTCTGAGCACCTCCATTAGCATCATTGGTGGGTATCCTACTTAACATCATGCTGTCCATTGTATGGGAATGTTTAATGGTGGTACCTGTGCAGGGAGAGTCACATCCTGTGTAGGTAAAAGATCCTTCCCTTGCTATTCAGAAAAGAGTAGGAGCCTGTCACCACCAAGAAGGTTCTCTCCACCCCCTGGAGTGTGCATAAACGACACCTGGCAATAATATTTGATACACGAGGGTGTGGCAGTAATTAGTGAACAGATAGATGGATACATATGGAGTGAAATGTTAAGCAATTTTTCAAATGTTTTTTTTTGCATAAATTTGTCAACACAGATGCAGTTCATGAGGGATCATGCATCATCTTAGTATAGTCTTGTGCATCTTTTTGGAAAAGGATGAGAATGGTAAATAAAAACTCTTAACTAATGTCAATAATGTTGTATGTTATTGTTAGATTCTTTGAAATCTACTGGTAATTAGAAAATTTGATGTTTTCGGGGCATTGTGAAAATGGTTTTTCTTTTTTATTCAGACACTAACTTTGCTGATTTAACTGTGTTCTATATGTGATCATCTGTCATAAAGTCTTTCTGTGTTGGAAAAAAACGCACTTGCATGTAATGACCCAGTCCAAAAACTGGGAATTGAGAAGGAGTATAAACCAACAACACTTTGCCTTTACTTCTTGAGTGGATAGAAGTGATCATGTCTAAGTGCCTTCTCAGGATCAAAGATGAAGAAGTGAAATATACATGTACTTTACTTGGGATAGATAATGTGCTTAACTGAATCTATTATGATGCTGATGTGTTTTTTTTAATGAGAATAGAAAGTAGTGCTTTATGTGAATGGGCTGTTTTTGTTTCGCTTTAATTATTCTCTTAAATTAAGTACTTATTTGGTTTTGAAGTAAGCAATTTGAAATATAAATATGCAAAATTATTGTTATTTATGTCATTTTGCACACTTAAAATTGGGCCAATTGAAATCCTTCTAATTTAAAATGAAATCTCTTGATAAACATTTTTAAATCTCCTGCTTTGATCTTTCTGGGTTGTCACATGCATCTACAATAATTGGGGCACTGCCTAGTGTATGTCACTTCTAAGTCAACGTAATTTATGAGTTAACAGGTATTTCCTCCATAGTTTCCCGCACATTTCAAAGATATTGTTTCAGTTTTTTCCTTACATTGCAATTATTTATGCACGAGCACTTTATTGAGGAATTTCCACACGTGTAACTCAGTATATTAAGTGACTTCATTACAAAATTGAACTGGCTGGTACCAAAGTCAACCTCTCATGATGTGAATTGTGGTACTTAGCAATTGTACCAACTGATAGCAAGCACATATTTACTGTTATTAAAGCTGGGTAATCATTGTTGTAGGCTATTCCTTCACCATGTGGATAATTGAGTGTCGTGGATGCATCTAGAAATATTATAATAGAATAAAATTTAATGTCTGCACCAAAGCAGCATTATCCCCACACTTTTCTCACTTGCTCCCCCTCCACTATCATACATCAATGCACAAGTACCCTCTCCAACCCTGATTCTGCATCCATGGGATGGATCAAACTTCCAATACTACTGCGTGTACTACAGACCACCCACAAATGAAAAAAAAATGTTTCAAGTCTCTATCTCAAATAGTGTAGGAGCTGCATGACATTACTCATGAACACATGCATGTCCAGATGGGCAGAATAACATAATTCCCACCTTTGATTCAAAAAGCAAGGGGATAAAAAGCAAAATTACATCAGCACTTGTGCAGATATGTTGTGAACAATTGTGTTAGTTACCATGCATGCATGCATCCATTATTCTTTTCTCCTTGTTCCGTATGTACTCGTTTACAAGTCAGGTCCAACTACAAACAACTTAGACCCTTATCTGCCATCGCATGATGGGCTGGCAGATAAGGGTCTATGTTGTTTGTTCTACTGATTACTCCTAATAAAACAGCACAGACCCAGATCTGCTGGTGCATTATACAAAAGAAGATCTGTGTCTATACAGTTTGCAGTTGGACTCGACTTATAAGCAAGTATATATGATAACCTAAACTCCATTTACACTGATTGACATAAGTGATCATATACTAATTTTCCCACATGCCCATCAAATAAATCAGACAATCCATGACTCATACAAATTTATGAAGAATTTTTATTGAAGAAAACATCTTTCTGATGATAACCGATCCCCTTCAGGCCCTCAGGACTGATCATGGAAGAAATAATGTATTTGGTATGTTAACCCACCCCCTATAGGCCCCCAGGGATTATCATGGGAGAAATAATGTATTTGGTATGTTTCATGAGGATGAGTTGTATGGATGGATGGATGGATGGATGGATGGACAGATGTAATGAGTAGAAGACAATGAAGGTTTCAGATTCTAATTGCAGACCCAGAGGTCAGGGGATTCTGGATGGGGGTGGGGGTTTCAAAATCCAAACATTGTGCAGACATTTGCAGTTGCATCCATCTCTAGTTGAAATTTAAAAATAGCAGAATGTACAAACCAGAGTAAATGTGTCCTGTATTTCTTGGACTGTTGAATCTTATGGTCAGTCAGGTTGATGCAAACAAACTATGCATGTTGTATAATATTTCTGAACTTAAATTATTTATTTGGCAATATTTGCAGGTGACAAGATCAGGGAGTTTCTGCTGAGTCTTCGATACTTCAGAATATTCATAGCTTTGTGGAATATTTTCATAATGTTCCTAATGATTGTGTAAGTGACTTTATCTCAAGTATTTTAAAGACTTGTATTTTAAAAAATTGAAAATGATTTTGATTTTCATCTTTGTCCTAAGTTTTTTTGGACTCCCTTCATTTTTGTCTGAACAATTTTTAAATGCATCATAAGTTTTGGGACAGTTTTGGTCACTGATTGTATTTTTTATTCATATTTTTGGAAACATTGGAAAAGATCTGTAACAGTTTCATTAAGAAACAGAAAGGTAATTTAATTTAATACAGTGAAAATTGAAAATAACAATGCATGCAGCATATAAAACACTTTCATAGTAACACACTGGAACTTTTTGTAGCAATTGTTTTATTATTAAAACATGTATTTTGTTTTGTGATAAAAGGAATCTTATATTCTGTTACTTAGATATGAAATTTATGTAATTTATTTAATTATTTGTGTTTGTTCCTAAGGTATGCAAAAACATTAAAATTATTCAGCTCATTTCATAGATTTCATATGAAAGATTCTCTGTTTACATCAGATTGAAAGATCCTGTTTACATCAGACTGAAAGATCATTAGTTTACATCACAAAGATTGTTAGTTTCATTGTTCTCAATAGACACATACCCTCAGGTTTTGTCGCTTGGAATTTAAATGTGACCCACTTCTGATGCATGGAACCTGTGTGTTTTTATGATGTACGTTGGTTTGGGCCAGAGCATCAGTCTTAATTACGCATGATTCACCTCTGGAATAACTTCTACTGAGCGCTGTCCATAACAAATTTACTGTATGCACCAGTGATTGACATATGCTACTGTCGGCTTGTCTGTTTCTTGCAAAATACTGTACAAGTGTTTCTCTTGATTCAGCATGAGACAAGAAATCTTAAACGTCAGTTTGCTTCACAAATAACAAACAATCCCAGCTATGAATTCATGACTATTGAGATCTCATTTTTGACTTGTGAGATTTTCATTTTGACTCTTTACATTTTTGTGTCAAGGGTCAAATGGCTCTTAAGTTTTGAAATCTATTGAGAACTCTGAGTTTAGATCAGAATGAAAGCTCCTTGGTTTACATCAGAATGAAAGATCCTCTTTACATCAGATTGCAAGATTCGTAGTTTACATTAGAAAGATTCTCAGTTTACATCAGAATGAAAGATCATGTTTACATCAGGAAGATTCTCACGCATCAGAATGAAAGATCTGTTTGCATCAGAATGAAAGATCCTCAGTTTACATCAGATGAAAGTTCATCAGTTTACATAAGAATGAAAGATCCTGTTTACATCAGATCGAAAGATTGTTAGTTTGCATCAGGAAGATTTTCAGTTTGCAACAGAATGAAAGATCCTCAGTTTACATCAGAAATCATAGAATTCTTCTGATTATGGAAGAAAAAAAAACAAAGATTCTTTTTAACTATTCCTCTATACATCTTTGAGTCAACAACATCAATACAAATATTTTTAATACATCAATTCAGTCATTTAGTGTCGTTAAATTTATGTGACTTATCACAAATTCAATATTCAAGTTTTGTAAATTTGTGCACATTTAAGACATTTTATTAGCATGAATAACTTTTGCAATTTACAGTATACAGTACTCCAACAGTCACATTTGATTTCTCTTTGCAGGGTATTTGGGCATTAAACAGAGAAAGCAGTTGGACACGTTTTCCTTTTCATGTATAAATATGTTCAAGATGAAATAATAGTTTTTGATGCGACTGTGTTTCTTTGACTGTGCATATACACTGTACATGTGATCACATACAATATAGTATTCATTAACTGAGTAGTGTAAAACAATGACTACAATCCAAATATATTTACATTTTTAGTGATCAGTTAAAGGCTTTCATCCTCATAAATATGTATATAGACACTTTAACTGCTTTTCATATTGCCTTTATATAGGATCTTGGCTATTTCATATGACAGCATATTTACTTTGGATTACCCAGTATATAGGATTTTAATAATAACTGTAGCAACCAATTACTGTTTTATTTTGTTACTTTTTATAGAGTTGTGATTTACCCATGATGTATGAATATGCATATAATTATGGTTTCAACAGTAGACTATTGATTCTATATTATCTAGATCAGAGGTAAATTTCCACATATCATTAATAAAATATGAAAATAATGAGAAAATATATTTATAATCCATTTTTTCTAGATGAATTCAACATTGTGCACAATTTCATCTTAGTCCCCTCTTTTCGCCATCTCCCTCTCTGTCTCTCTCTCTCTTACAAGCCATAAGGGACAGAAATACACGAAAATCTGTGGAGTGAGAGAGAAAAAAGCTGAATTTGAGCTGGATTAAAAGCTTGAACTTACACCAAGTAACCTACAAGAACCTTAGTCATTATAATGGTGCATGTACACTTTCAGTGGGATTTTTGTAGTGTTTCATGCTATCAGTGATACAAGGTTGCAATAGCCTGCTGAGATGAGAGGGTCATACTGTTAATTCTTTGGTTAGGCAGTACACACTGTAATCTGTTTGATACTTTGTTTTCAAAACTAACAAGGTTCTAAAACTGATCAGTTTTAAATATTTAAATGTCTGAAGGCCTCTTTCTCTGCTTGTTGGTTGGTCAGTCAGCATGTCAGTTTTACCACACTTGCTCCAGATCACTCTCATGCGCACTCTCTCTGGATCTAAGATGGTAAAACTGAAAGAAACAGACCAACTGAGGAACATAGAAATGGAGGTCAGTCATCTGTCTTTCTGTGGTTGGGTCAGTCAGCATGTTGGTTTTACCTCTGTGGATCCAGATCTCTCTCACTGTCTGGACCTATGATGGTAAACTAACAAAGAAAGAGACTAATGGAGAGAGAACTGAAGGATAAAAACAACCTTATGTTCTGTCGCTGTGGTAAGTAAAGCATTTTATGATGTGGATTAATTTGTAAAATTCTTTAAAATGTTTGAATTACCGGTACCTCATGTTGGTTTGTCATTTCAGTTGGCCTATTCCCCAGTTGTTTTGATGTACTTGCCAGTGATCAAATGGGTGTGCTTTCACTGTTCAGAACACTACCATGCTATGTTTGTATCAATCAACTTTCTTCATTTAAACCAAATGAACTTTCACTTTTAAATCCTAAGTGCCTCTTTCATTTATTTAATCAGTATGAATAAAAAAAAAAGCTCATATAAAAAGAAACAAATTAACAATCTCCAAAAAGATTCTGAACAGCTGCAATAGCTGCAGAACTACATTTTGTATAGAACATAGTGTGCTGCAGTGTGAACAGTTTACTCCCTCCCTCCATACAGTTTCCTGTAGTCAGTTTTAACTCCATTGGAAATATAATTAGTTTGTGTGTATTAGTATGTGGTATAAATAAAATATATGTATGGTATGTACACTATATCTTTTATATACCACTCTTTGAAATTTTTCATCAAGAGGAAAATCACCAAGCCTCATTTCCTTTTAATTAAAAATCCATATTATATATATATATATATATATATATATATATATATATATATATATATATATATATATGCACATACACACACACATGAAGGTTGATCAAAAAGTTTTATGACAAACACTACAAAAAATAGTTACATAACTGTGTTAATAATTGTAGTAGTCCTTTTCAAAGCAACTTCCTTGCAATTTAGTGCATTTCTCCCATCTTGTGATCCATGTCCTGAATACGTGGAGCAACCTCTCACGTGACAGCGTTCATAGTTACCCAGTGATTTCATCCCTCAGTTTTTTCTGCTTTTGTAATGGTTTCCCCATAAATATTTCAATTTTGGAAAAAGCCAGAAGTTACAAGCTAAATCTGGGATGTATGGTGGGTGATTTAGGGTTTCAGCACTAAGTTTTTGTTCAGGTCTCATTACAAACTTGTATGTGTGTGCTGGGGAATTATCCTGGTGCAAAGTGAAGTCACACCTCAGTAGGTCTTGACACTTTTTGCAAATAGCATCACATAAATTACCCGGTATATCTGATTACTGTGGCATGGTATTGTCCATTCACTGTGGTTTCTCTGGTATCATGTGGTTCAGAATTATTACACATGTGGTGAAGAACATAATGCGCATAATCTTTCCAGCAGATTTGAAAAAAACATGTTTTTATAGGCGATGGCAAACTTGTGTGCTTTCATACACTGCTTTCTCTTAAACTCTCATGTTTAAATTAGTATATCCAAGTTTCATCACATGTAATGATCTTATTTGGGGCCCTGGGTGGCTGAGTGGTCTAAAATGCTCACCTTTACAGATCACTGACATCTCAACTCGGTCCACATGGGTTTGAGTCTTGGCTTGACCAATATGGGTATGTGAGAAAGCTTGCCAACTTGCTTCCCATGGGTTGGTGGTTCTTCCTCCACCAAATATACGGGCTACCATGTATAGCCTATCATGTAATGAAAAATGGCTTTAAACCCACCAAACCAAACCAATGATCTTATTTAAGAAATTATAACCCACTACTTTGAACCTGCATAATAATTCCCAGCAGAGCTTTACCCTTAAATCCATTTGTTCTTTATCAAGCAATCTTTGGAACCAAATTGGCACATACCCTGTGCAGGAACCAAATGGGCACATACCCTGTGCATTCCTAATTCCTAGGTCTGAATTTCCTCTGCACTACCATATGAAATATCAAAATTGTCTGCTACCTCTTGGACAGTAACATGTCTGTCTTCCTTCTCATATATTTCCACAGAATTGACTATATCTATTGAAAAAGATTTCCTTGGTCTACCTTTTCTTATATCATCCTTAACAACCTTCCTACTATCACTAAATCGTTCCATCTATCTACTGATTCCAGATTTAGCAAGTGCTTTAGATCCATAAACAGTATACAAGTCAGCTATATCTGTGTAAAAGATATTCCTAATTTTGCATAAGATGTTCAAAAATGTACTTCAACCAGTTTGTTTTTGCTTCATCTATAAAGCATAGATGAGACCCAGATTTGCTTCATTTTGTCATCCTTAATGTGCACAGTAAGTTGTGTGCACACAACTGAATTACCCAGATATGAAAGGTACAGTAAAAAAACTTAATGGGTGCACTTTTTGGGCAATTTGTTATATTTAATTTTTTTAACTTTTAATTAGTACAATATAGCCAGTTTTGGAATGTGTCATTAAACCATAATACCTGCATATCTGAGAAGTACTACATACTGTTTTCAAGTACAGTTGTCCCTCATTATAATGTAGTTTATAGAAGCCATATATTCTACTAGATTATAAATGAGGGCATCTTATACTGAGGTAAGTTACAAGCAATGTTAATTAATTAGCAATGATAAAACTCGATACAGGTAATAAAATGGGATCTATAATTGTATCTGCATTATATGAGGGGCTACATTATACTGAGGGACTGTTATGTATATAGAATCTATAATAATAGCATAAACTTTTGGCATATGACTACTTTAAGATACGGTCAAATAGTAGGTCGCACTTTAAGTTTGGTTAAGTTGTCAACAGGATGTTGACTAACTTTGAGTTCAAGGTCCGAGTTGTTGACCATTTCTTGAGGATATTCCACTCGAATGACGCATTTTGTATTGCATTGTGGGTTGTTAGATGACATGTTTCCTGTTGTGAAATAGGCCATTTGCAAAGAGTATATAAGACCTTGATATACACATTATATTCATTCCAATTTTAAATCCTGTGTTAAAAACACTCCTGTTTTTTTATGATCAGTGTTTGGAATCATCAGACTGTTTGGAATCGTATTTGTGCTGTAATGCTGTATACATAATTCAAAAGGAATTATTTATTTGAACATTCATTGGAGTTACCCGAAGTAATCATTATCCTTTGGATTTAAATATACGACTTTTGGATATACTTGTAGACATTTTCAAAGATGATGTAGATTACATTATTGGGGTACATCAGTACATTCAAGACTATTGTTGTGGTACATCAGGACATACAAGAATACTCATTCATTCATTAGGAAGATTCATTCATTCGGAACATTCATACACTTAGAACATTTATTCATTTGGAACATTCTATATTTAAGACTTGTGATTAGGACACAGGATTATTAGATTTGGATTTTATTTCACGTTACTGTAAGTGTCTTTTGATTTTCATTTTATTTATCTAGAAATAAATTGCTTGTTGATTTTACATACATTGTTGGTTTCGCTTTCTTTCTGTTACATTATTTTAAGACCTAGAGTAATAACAGGGACCAGTGTATAAGATACCTACTTTGCACACTTCGATGAATTACATTGATTGTGCATGTACTTCCTGGTCTTAAACACTGTTGCGAATAAAATGTGCTTCCAAAATGGATCACACTGGCTTGTTTGTCAGTAAGTGATTTACCTAAGTGATTATGAGAAGCCCTTGAATTTACCGACAAGTCCAATCGTGAGATACTTCGCTTGAATATACACAAAACCAACATAGATGATCGATATTTTAGAGAGTAGCTGTTCCGATTTTGGGTATCAGATAGACCTTTTAGTTGTCAAAATTTCAGCCACAGAGTGCTATTTTAAATAAATTAGCCAGCATCATTTTCAGATTGTCATTTCTTCATTACTGTGCAATTTGGCTAATTTTAAAGATATTTTATTGCTGTAAATCTTCAAGGCAAGGACATGACTGGAGTTCTTTCAACCCCAGAGCATATTATGTTATGATGTCAATCCATACATCTGTTACCAATTTTGCTTCCGCACAATGACAAAGTTGTTCATGATCGAGAGTTACCAAACTTTGTGGATGGCTTGCAAATTGGGTAAGGAAGAACTTGATCGATTTTGGTGTGAAACGATCAAAAGTTATGATCACTGACTGAAAGAAGAAAAATTGTTTCTCCACAATAACTCGAGTTCTCCAGCATCTACATTTACCAACATTGTGGATGGCTTGCACTTGGGGTAGGGAAGAACCCTATCAACTTTGGGGTCAAAAGCTCAAAGGTCAAGGTCAGTGTTACTGAAAGACGAAAAATGGTTTCTACACAATAGCTAAAGTTGTCCACCATCTACAGTTACCAACCTTTGTGGATGGCTTGCACATGGACAAAGTAGAATCCTATTGATTTTGCGGTCATATGGCCAAACGTCAAGGTTACTGAGACTTAAGGTAGAATAAATGGTTTCCATATAAGAACTTGAGTTCTCCATCATCTACGGTTACCAGACTTTGCAGATGGCTTTCATAAAAATGGTTCCCGCACAATAACATTAGTTGTACATCACCAACCTGGACCAAACTTTATGGATGGCTTCCGCTTTGGGTAAGAAAGAAGCCTATTGATTTAGGGTCAAAAAGACCAAGATAAATGTGACTGAATGGAAAAAAATAAAGTGATTTCTGCAAACAAATGAAAGCCTGAGGCCAAGAAAGCTGGATTTAAACTCGCTGAGAACCACGATTGATACATACTTTGCATCTTGGACCTGGAACGATAAATTGCAGATCATGTTTCATGGTCATTGATTATCAGTGCTTTTGTTAAGTAATGCTTAAGGGTGACAAATAGGCAACAGTTTTAAAATTGTTTATTATGGAAATCTTAAAATAATACGATGAGCTTTTCAATTCAATTAAAGAGCTATTAACATCATTTGAAGAACTCTTTGATTCTATTAAAATGCTTTCTAGATGGATTAGAGAGTTAATTCAGTGACTAACCTGCCATATTCCCAGACAGTGTTTAGGGGTTTTGTAGACTCAGAAAGTGTTTTTATGTCCCAAGAGGGGGGGGGGGTCAGTGTGCATGACCAAAAAAAGCAACATTATCCAATTGAGAACAAGTTATCTTTTCATATAAGCTTATCGAAAATTGATGAAAATTCATAATACACTTACAAACAAAATATAGTTGGTAGATTTAGCATTATCTAATATCATCACCACACACGTGCCAACACTCACATAATCACAACCAGAACAACATTAAATAAATAAAAAATTTACCAAGTTTCTGTCTCTAAAGTCCATTGGACAGTGGAATATTTTCTTAATTAGATGTAATCTGTAATCTATGCAGCTCTCAATAGTTCAGTTGGGGGGGGGGGGGTTGAAGGTAATACAAATGTCCTTTGTGTTAATCTTTGCACTCGTTAGAGACTGGATGATACAGTTGTTCAAACTTCCCTGAAGATCTTGTTGATTTTTTCCTCAGTATAGAAAATTATCTTGCTGCATCTGCATTACTGTGAGGGAGTGTCAAATATCCTGGGTGGTGTTGCCATGTCAATGGATGTCGTACACTCCAGAATGACTGATGTCGATATGGTGTTTGCAGCGTGCAAAAACTAAAATGCTTCCCATTGCTGCTACGCTTTACAAAGTCAATCAACATCTAGGAGTTCTGAAATTTAGTTTTGCTCACTTTGCAGATAGCTCATCCTTTCCTGAATCGCAGCTGCATTTCGACATTTTGCCTTCAAAAATCAATAACACAATGCACTTTTCAATTTGATTTTGGATATGATCTGCAATTTGTTAATTAAAATGCTCTTATTCTTTTGCAGAGCGCTTTAATAGAATTATTATGCTCTACAAATCAATTAAAGAGTTTTATACTTCTTTTAGAGAGCTCATTTAATTTTTATGGGCATTAATTGAAGAGTGCAGTAATTATTTAGAGTTCTCTAACAGAATTAGAGCACATTAATTGATTCGTAGATCTTTTCACTGACATGAAGAACTCTTGAATTTAATTGAAGATCTCAATTTTATTGGAAGAACTGAAATTTAAATGAATTCATGTTAAAACAGCTGCCGATATGGATAAAATTTTCAAACTGATGCATAGTGATAATGCTATAAGTTAAACCTAAACATGTATTTATTTCAAACTGAATTAACACGTGTGAATACATTGCATGTGCTTGCACTACGTGTTGTTTGGGATGGAGGAGCCAGACAACCAGTAAGAAAGCAGAGTTTTTGATGGGTGAACTCTTATCTGTGCATAAAGGAATTGGGGTTGCAAAGCGTGTGACCACTGCGTTAATGGGTCAATTGTGTTGGGTATTTATATTGATAATTTAAAATTGCGAAGAATAATGACTAATCATGCAAATAACCTAAAGTCATGAAGTGCCAGATTTCAAACTTCTAGTTTTAGTTTAAACATATTTAATTAGTCCAAAGTGACAAAAGGGTTAGGTCACAAGTCTTCCAACTTGGTGATTGTTTTTCCCATACTTATATGAAAAACAAATCATGGCAGCAAATTTCATTTTAAAGGTGCAATGTATGTAATTTTTTAGAATTACAGTATGCAATTTTAACACTCAGAATTGTTTATTTCCTGTATAAATCTTTCCCCGAGACATATCAGACAGCATACGTTGATGTAATTGCATCATTAACTGTGGCCTAATGTTCCTTTCCTACACGGTATCGAGGTCACTCGCCATCTTGATATTTCCGCCTTCGACAAATCAATGTTTTCCGAACGCCAATTCATTTTTTTCTGGATAAGAAATTATTCAAATGATGACATCAAACCACGCACACGCCAAAAGCCGTGACATAGACCATATTGCCAAGATGTCGATGGTAAATTGTTTACTGTGCAGGGGGTTTTTCGTTAGGAAAATTTTGGGATAAATATTTGCCAGCAAGTTACTTGTGATTGTAATGAAAAATGCAGTACTAATGACTTATTTTTGCAAGGTATTGTATGCCAGAAAATCAAACTTTACACATTAAACATAAACAGATGAGGGCTGGGGTAGGACCGGGGGTGGTTGCATTTATGTGTTCAAATTCTTTCACTTTTAGTTTTACACGGACCATAATGTACACAACACATTTTTCAGTAATGTACATTTTGTATGTATGGCTTAAACAATAACATTATCATGTTATAACTAGAAATAATTTATTGGTACACACAACAATCTCCACATCCCTTTATAAGTTGATTGCTATCTACGAGTATTAGCTGTACTACAGATGCACAAATTTATGAAGCGAGCGGGGTAATGCAGCTCACAAGTCACTAATGCTAGCACTTGAAACTAAATATAATTGCCTGTAAAAGCTTTTCCATCAGCAGAAAACATACATACCTAACTACAGTTTATTTTCAAAAAACCCTTATATAGGACTTGTCTCAAGCCACTTTTGAAAGGTTTCCTATGATTTTTTATTATGTTCTCATATATGACATGTTCTGGTACGTGTTAGAATAGTGTATTTTTCAAATTTACAACTGTCTTAATATCCAGATTCACTATGACCCAGCAACAGTTATTTACAAAACATTTTTTAAAATTTGTTAGAAGAAAATGGCCATGAGATTTCAAGACCAATCTTTATACAATACACTATGTTTATTCATACCTGTAATATCTCATAGTGAGAGGAAACTTCTCTCAGAATTCAAAGCCAATGCGGGTCTCACTCCTCGAGTTCATTTCCCACAATTAAAACAAATTCTTATACTGAGATGTTTTTCTGGTGATATTTTACCCAGATGACGATACTGTACTTTTACAGCTCTTTTCAGAAGTTGCATATTTTAGTAAACCTGTGTGTGAAAAAAATAGTCATTTCATTTATGAATATGTGTATAATTCCATTAATTCCACAACTAATAATGGTAAAAGGGCACCCCAGAAAAAGTTTGTTTTCATTTCAAATCAGTTGACATGGATGACCCAAGGGAAAAACAATACAATCTCGTATAATTTAATGTGGCAAAATATCAGTAATGTGCTCCAAGAATGTCACAGATATTCATGATTATTATACCAGGTGTTAACAATTATATTCAGTCAGATTTGTTCTTGAAGGATATAAAATATAGAAATTGGAACCACCATTTTCATTGCCTTATTTCAAGTGGAGTAAAATCACCACTGTCCTGTATAAATAATTTCTTCTGCAGTGTTCAATTTAATTGTAACTTTGTGCTACTTGCATGTGGATCAGAAAGATATGTCTGCACACACTTTTGATTACAAATTTCCTCCACACTGTTAACGGGTGTCACACCACAAAATCCACCATGTACATTTTGTATCAATATGTTATGGCTGCATGTATAGTTTGGTTGAAAACTATGATCAAAATATATTTGGAATCAAAATTGCTATATTTGGCCTTTTACCACTCCCAGAGGTCATGGAGGAGGAAACACCTTCATGCCGATCTTTAGCGTTTGGACAAAAGATTTATCAAGTAAGGTGACAATTAAATGCTTCTCATCTAGTATGGATCCAACTAATTTTCCTTGATCTAAGGCAGTAATCCATATATCTATCATGGAGACCAACGCTGTCTCACAGGAGTGTTTTTCTCTGAACCCTGATTGGTTTTGATGAATTAAGTAAAAGTATGATAGGTACATCAGAAGATTGTCATGAACATGTTTTTCAAATAGTTTGGACAGAGTTGGTAATACAGATATGGGTCTGTAGTTATTGACATCTTCTTTGCTGCCAGACTTGTAACTGGGGTTAATTTTTGCCAATTTCCATGTCTGGGAAAACACTGAGGTGGATATGCTTAGATTACATTTGTTATTGCAGAGATAAAAAGTTTTGAGTCAGCTGGAATTTTTTCTGAACAGAAATTTCTTAGTTCATCATGATTGGAGTTTACTAGTAAGTTCGTTGTTTCATTTGTTTTATTCCCTGTACAGTACAAGTTTTTTGTTGAGCTGAAATTAAGAAACTTATATACAATCAATATTTCCATATTTCATTTTTTCTTTATTTCTTTGGGTGTTTAAAAAAAATTCTTTGCTTTATTTTTAATATTTTCTTTTATATTATTTGTTTTAACATTTATACAAAGAAAAGAAAATTGTAAAAGGTAAAAAATATTAAAATCTCTTTTATCTTTTTTCATTTTCTTTTCTTTGTATCTGCATAAAATACATATACATTGTTTATAAAACCAGTTCACAAATGTGCGCCATCCCAAATTGAGCTCATTTTTTGGAATCTGACCTCATGCTCTTGCAATGGGTCTTCTGGTTAAGCTTTCTCACAAGGGACTGAGGCTTTGGTACTGTGAAGGCCCCATCTGAAGGCATCACAGTCGGAGGTTTTACTTCTTTCCCTGCCTTCAAATATTTTAAAAAGTACCCAGTAGGTCTTTCCGAAGTTTTTAGGTGATTAGTATTCGATCATCTTCTTTGCCAACGTTTGCGTGTCTTTTTACTTTTCTCAACACTTACCGTAATTAAATCTTTTAGAATTTACATGAGAACTTTTCATGGTCAATAAAAAATAAGAGAGAGTCGAAGAAAAAATTAATGGTGAAGAAAATTCAACTTCCATATGTCAAGATGAAATCACAAAATAAAATTCTTTAAAAAAAAGATATATTCCAAAAATTCACAACTATCAACGTATAGATTATGTTTCTTTAGATAAAACATGTATCAATAACAGGAAATATCCAGTTAAGTAAAATTTCAAAATGTCTTGCTTGTCTTTGCGTGCTTCTCTTTTTCCAATACTTACTATATGCACATAAAATAATATACTCACGAGGAACTTTCTGCATCAATATCAAATGAGATACAATATTTTACAAATGATGAGAAGATTCCATTGTTTTGACAAAATGCATTATTGAGTATTTAACATAATTCATTACAACACTGGTACTTTAGAAAAGAATGACAATGCAAACATTTCTAATTCTTGTATATTTATTTTTAAAAATTTTGTATCAACAGTAAATATTTTCCAGTATTGTAAGTATATAACGTCTCTGTACCGTCTTTTCCCTGTCTACATTATCAGGGTCGACATCTTACATTGTTGTACTAGCAGTTCGTAAGCAAGCGGAATACAAGCAAGGAAGAATGATAGACAGAAAAAGTAATAAGAATATAAGCACTTGCATTTACAGAGAAACATTTTACAAACAATTTAGCTGACAACGTTTTATTGCAAGAGCATGAGGTCAGATTCCATTTGCTTGGATTAAATTATTGTATCCACTTTTCAATGATTCACTTTATAGGAAGGACATTAATCTTCTTCCTCACCCTCTCTCTCTCTCTCTCTCTCTCTCTCTCTCTCTCTCTCTCTCTCTCTCTCTCTCTCTCTCATATGTTATTAATATTTCAAGGTGCTATTTCTAAGCCAGATTTTGGTTTGATTACTCATGCCATTGATATTTTCAGAGTACCAGACTGCAAGATTTGATAAAATATTCTGTGAGATTTTGAGTAAATTCTGTGAGATATGTTGTTTTTTTTCAAGTTCATTCATGTGCATGGATGCAAATGCAAAGAAACTGACTGTTGGGTTCACTTTTATCAAGCATTATTAACTTGCAGATTGTGTGGAAATTGTATGCATACAATCATGACTGAAATGATTCCTATTTCATTCCATCTACAGGTTTACTGATCAATCATGCAAATTACATGTATTACGAAAAACACTTGCAAGGTAGGGTCTTTTGGTTTTAGAGATATCATAAATAAGAAGTTTTACCTTAAGAAATGTAGTATTTTAGTATTATGTGAAAATGGTACTCATGGAGACAGTCCAAGTAACTCATTGAGATTTTTCCTCACACATTGAGATACAAGATACAAATGCAAGAATTTTATTGACAAATTTGGGCCCACCAAGGGACAACAGGATATAGCAGGTAAAGAAAGCAAGGCAGAAGAAAGTCATCCCAACATATATAGATATTACAGATATGATCACTGTCTCCATGCTTCTTACAGAGTGGTCTCTGACACCTGCTGACTATGATTTTGCTGCAATAGCAAGTGCAATCACTATATAAATAGGTCACATATTAATATCTACCTATTGATGGCAGGGAGTAGTGCTTTTCTAAATCAAGCTAGAGACAATGCTGATATTATATGCTTGATGATGAGAGTTGACTTTTCATCTTCATCAAACAACATTTTTCCTGCCTTCATTTGAAGTTTTCATCATTGCTACTTGCTACAAATCACATTATTGTTTATAAGCATCCAAATGTGGAACATAAAATTACCTCAGAGTTCATATCTTGTGTTGGAGGATACCTTTCATTGGTTTATTGAACATTGCATCATGTGTTGAAGGACGTGTGTTGAAGAACATGTGAGGTGCAAAAGTTTTCATATTTTTATTGCAACAAGATAGGGGGTAATGAACATAAAGAAAAGAAAAATGAAAATCGCAGAACATACCATTTGCAAACTTAACTAATTATCATCTGGGCAGGAATAATATGAATGAACAACAAAAGAATGACTTTTCATATTTCCAAGAATGAAAAGTATTATTTTCCTGCATAATTTGATGTCAGAGACTTTTTGCGTATTGTATACAATTAGCCTGTTCCTTCCATTAATATAGTTTTATACACCAAGGCAGAGATTATGTTATGATGTTGTAGGTACATCCATCTGTTAACAGTTTTGTCTCCACACCATAACATGAGTTCTCCACCATCTACAGTTACAAACTTTGTGGATGGCTTGCACTTGGGGTAAGGAAGAAGCCTATCTATTTCAGGGTCAGAAGGTCAAAGATCAGTGTTACTATGACTGAAAGAAGAAAATGGTTTCTGCACATTAACATTAGCTATTCAACATGGACCTTGACTAAACTTTGTCAATGGCTTGCACTTGGGGTAAGGAGAAATCTATTGATTTTGTACGCTGAAATTTAAAGGTCAAGGTCACAGTGACTGAGAAATATATAAATGGTTTCTGCACACAAATTCCAATTCTTGACCATGTACCTTCACCAAAGTTTGTGGATGGCTTGCACATTGGACAAGAACGAAGCCTATTAATTTTGCAGTAAATAAAATCAAAAGTCAAGGTCACTGTGACTCAAAGAAGAAAAATGTTTTTTGTATAATAACTTTTGTTTTAGACTATGTATCTTGACCATAGTTCGTGGAGGGTTTGCACTTAAGGAGTGGAAGAGGCCTATTGATGTTGGGGTCAGATGATCAAAAGTCACGGTCATTGTGGCTCAAAGCAATGGGTTTTGCAGAATAACCTTGCTTCTAGAGTAAGTTCCTTTATCAAACATTGTGGATAGCTTAAACTTATGGTAATTAAAAACACCTATTGATTCTGAGGTCTAAAGGTCAGAGGAAAAATTCCAAGTGTAGATTCTGAAATATTGTTTTATATACATCTTTCTCATATTCCAAAATTGTAGAAGGAAGATAATTTTTATATTTGCATGCTTTTAATAACCATAATTATCACAAATGCCATTTACAACAAAACAGAATCATTTACTTTGTGTGGGAAAAATAAATTCTGTCCAATTAGCCACCTATAGTTTTATAGTTTTCGCTTCACTTACCCATCTCATACTTTCTTAGATTGTCCCTGGACCAAGCATAGATGGCACCATGGTATCTCTAAAAGGAGATTGGTGACATTTTAATTTTTTTCAGTTTTTCACTGAGCTACTCGTATACAATTCACATGCTAAGTTTCAGGAAAATTGCGAATGTAGATCTAAATAGTGTGATTTGCCCCTAATTGGATGATCTCAATCTCTCTCTTGGAAAAGTTTTCTATCTCTGAAAGATAGTACAGATAATATTTTAGGATTTTGTATTTTTAAGTTTATCTTTTATTTTATATACATTTTAAAAAATTGTTTGTCCTTTTATCTGTTATTTTCTAGGACTACATGTTAACATTTATTTGGTAGACTTTATCTTCCTAAAGATTGTTTCAGTTTTTATATTTACATTTTTAACTTGGCTTTTGTTCAGTATTTTATGGACATGATTGTGCTGATGTGCTCTTAAACCCTATACAGACATACATATAGATAGTATGAAAGTTCCAAGGTGAATCACTTATTTTAAGTTCATTGAGTTACCCCTTATTATTCCCCTTGCTTTCAAAGAAGCATAGTGATACTGTGATACAGTCCATACATACTGTATATACTCACTTATAAGTCGAGTCCAACTGCATACAACATAGACCCTGATCTGCCATCACATAATGAGCTAGCAGATAAGGGTCTGTGTTGTTTTTCTTAACTGATTACTCCTAACAAACTGCATAAACCCAGATATGCCAGTGCAGTATGCGATGGCAGATCTGGGTCTATGCTGTTGCAGTTGGACCCAACTTATAAGCAAGTATACACAGTACTTACATGTGTAATATCCTTAAACTCCATCTTCACCACTGATGCTAAATGCATACAACTTGGATCAACAGTAGCTCTTTGGGAGTAGATTGTGAAAAACACTTGTGGAATTTTGATTTCTCCCCTGATGGTGGAGCTAGAGAGGTAGGGGTGTATTTACATAAATTTCAAATAACTCCTGAATTATTTGTCTCACACATCTGAGAATTGGCTTATGTGATCAGTGACCAAATTATCATCACATATCAGACTGGGACCGCTGAATAATGCCTTGGATTCTTTCCCTAACTGTAGAAACTT
The DNA here is from genome assembly GCA_029931535.1 of Margaritifera margaritifera. Taxonomy (NCBI): domain Eukaryota; kingdom Metazoa; phylum Mollusca; class Bivalvia; order Unionida; family Margaritiferidae; genus Margaritifera; species Margaritifera margaritifera. Next base: position 202,829 of record JAQPZY010000723.1, read on the forward strand.
AGGCCCTGGGTCATAAAGAAGAAACTATTGATATCCCCCTCCCCCCAATTAGCACATATACACTTACTGGGTATGAAAAGACAGATTTATACATGCAAGGACATTGGTCCTAGGATCTATCTGTACTTAGCACCTTCATAATTTGGAAACTATTGAGATCTACTCCCTGTAACCATGTACATAATCAGTGGACGTGAAAAGACAAATTTGTGTACTAAACTGACATTTGGTCTAGGCAGTCCTTACTTCCAGGGACAAGGTACCCAAGAAGCTCAAACTTCAGGGTAGAAGTCAAAACAGGGAAGCACAGGGATGTTTAACAAACATTGAATTTTAGTTATTATTATTATTGTTATTGTTATTGTTATTATTATTATTATTATTAAATTATTTATTCATAATCTAATTAATTGATTAATTAATATTTGCAGTACTGGCTTCTACTGGCAGCACTTGTGGTGCATGCAAGACAAGGTAAGTTCACAGTTCAGTATCTTTGAGCCTTATTATGACAAATTTACTAAAATATCTGTATTGAACTTGTTGACCCTGGATTCTATATCAGAATATCCAAAAGAGCACAAAAGAAAAAGGAATTCTGTTCTAGTGTTTTGTACTTACTCCATTATTATGATTTGAAATTATAAACTAACTACATGCCTAGATGTTAATGAAATCATGCATTAGGTAAGCTGTTCATATATGAACACAGGCAAAAATGTAGCCTTGGAACACCATGTCACCCTGTCAGAAGTAGGATATTACTTTAAAAGACCTAAGATTTTATTCCTTGGACATATGTTGAATAGATTGCAGTGCTAATAAAAATGAATCAAACAAGAAGTTTCATATCTGGACTTTTAAATAAAAAAACTTACAAAATAAGAGTTTGTGAAATAGAAAAACTTATATTTATACATGTACATATTTTATCTAAATATTTTCTATTTTATCGTTTATTTCCTTTTCAGAATTTTTTCTTATGATACATTATAATAGTTTTCCACGAAAACAGTCAGTATGCCATTGGGTAAAGAACCATTATTACATACCCGTTTAATCTTACATGCTTGATCTGGCATTCAATACAGATATTCAATCCGTATTTCCATATCACACACCCAGATTCGAACTACTCAGGTATCTTCTTTGATGTTCATGCATAGATAATTTTAGATGTAGTGAATCAAACTTTTATAAATCCCTATTTGTTTTGAATTTCATTCATACAGTAAAGCTAAAAATATTTAGAAAGAATGAAAGAGGGGGTATGTAATAAATACAAAACCGCATTCATGTTTTGTTTTGAGTCGGGGGAAAGAACTTGTTTGATAAGGGTTATATCCCTACACCTCAGAACAAATCACATATGCAGTTTTGTTTGTTTATATACCAGTATGTAAAATCCATAACTTGGAAGAAAAGATGGTCAAGCGGTCAGATGGTCAGGTAGTCAGGTGGTCAGGATACATATGACTCTCATACATCTCTCCTATTTAGCTTTTACAGCTTTGTAATTTTAGTAATCAATTTTAATAATTTCAATCAAAGAATCAAAAATTAAATATATAATAATTTTTTTATACAAATTTATTTTGTCCTCATGTTGAAAGGTCATTTTGAATGTTAAGCTAATTAATATTAATAATTTCATTGTTATATTGGCATTGTATCATATAGCTGGATATTTTAGCAGTAGAGAAATTTTAGCAATTTTGCAGTCACACAGTGAGAAGAAAAAAAATTGTTAATTTTTCTTCTGCAGAAAATACCTGCAATACAGTATTTAATTTCATTTTTGTGTTACCTGTTTTGGCAGATGGGAGGAGACATTTCTGGCAGCATTTGCAATCTTAGGCTCAACAATCGTAAGACTCTTTGTGAAAGTTTTGCATTAAATTGTTTTAAAGTCGTATAATGTACTGTATGGTGAGCTTTAGAGGTGAATTATATTTTTTATACTTAACCATGTGGTTATTTAATTCATATCTCATTTCCTGCAGATTTCCCACTTAACCATCTGAGACCTAAGATCTCATTACATGACCAAAGGCAGGCAGCCCAGGATCTGATTAATCGAGTGCTGGGAGAGCGGGGCAAAGCATTCCAAGTCATTCTGAAGCCAGAACCAGGACCTACAGATATAGACATATTCAGTGTGAGTGGCATGGAGTATGAAAATAAAAATAAAATTACAATTACACAGGCACAGTTGTATAAAGTGTTATAACAAGAATCATCATCAAGTTTACTCAAAATAAAATGGAATTGAAATGCCAATATGCATTGATGGGGTCTCAAAATAAAATGGAATTGAAATGCCTATATGCATTGATGGGGTCTCAAAATAAAATGGAATTGAAATGCCCATATGCATTGATGGGGTCTCAAAATAAAATTGAAATGCCCATATGCATTCTTGGGGTCTCATTGATTCAGCTATTAGTTTATGTACTACATCCATAAAATTGAAGATTACTTTGTGTTATGCATCAAGATGTGGAATATCTGTAGTGATTCAGGTTGTTTCCATTTGTCTGTCATTCCAAGTTCTTTTAGTTGATTTTGTGTTTTATGGCACAGTACCATAAGTATGTTATTTAGTGCCAAGGCAATTGGAGTAAAGAGCCTTGCCCAAGGACACATTGTGGTAGCTGACCCGGGCTGATCAGAAGGTAGAATTTGAACCTGCATCCTTTTGTTCATGAGTCCAGCACACTAACCACTGAACTACCGATGCTCCTCCAAGTTCTTGTAACTGGAAAAGTTCATAAACCTGTTTTTTTTGGGGCTGCCATTCAGGATTATGCTTTTTGACAGATGCAGATGTGTCCCTTTGAGACATGTTTGGGTCTGCCATTCAGGATTATGCTTTTTGACAGATGCAAATGTGTCCCTTTGAGACATTGGGGGGTCTGCCATTCAGGATTATGCTTTTTGATAGATGCAGATGTGTCCCTTTGAGACATTGGGGGGTCTGCCATTCAGGATTATGCTTTTTGACAGATGCAGATGTGTCCCTTTGAGACATGGGGGGGGGGGGCTGCTATTCAGGAGTATGCTTTTTGACAGATGCAGATGTGTCCCTTTGAGACATGGGGGGGGGGGCTGCCATTCAGGAGTATGCTTTTTGACAGATGAAGATGAGACTTTCCTTTGTTTGCCTCAGAGAGTCAACCATCTTGCTTCATTTTTTACAGATTCATTACTTGTTTTCTCACTGTGGTCATTGTCTAGAAAGTAGATTCTTATAATCAGAAAACTCAACAACTGTAAGATTTGGTTTTGAAAACATTAGTAGATGCATGTTTGTAGTATAATAATCTCTTAAAATTTTTATACACGTACCATAAGGCGGAGCATATTATGCTGTGATGTTTTTTGTCTATCCATCTGCCTGCCCATCCATCTATCCTGTCTGTTACCAATTTCGTTTCTGCATGATAACTTGAGTTGTCCACCATCTACACTTACCAAAAATTGTGGATGGTTTGCACTTTGGGTAAGGAAGAATACTATTGATTTGGAGGTCAAAAGCTCAAAGGTCAAAGTCACTATGACAGAAAGAAGAAAAATGGTTTCCACACAATAAATTGAGTTTACCACTATCTACAGTTACCTATCTTTGTGGATGGCTTGCACTTAGGGTAAGTATGAATTTTATTTATTTTGGGGTCAAAGGTCACGGTTATTGTGACTGAAAGGAGAAAATGGCTTCTGCATAGCAACATTAGTTCTATTCCACATACCAGTACCAAACTTTGTGAATGGCTTGCACTTGGAGTAAACAAGCACCCTAACGATTTGGGCATCAAAATATCAGAGGTTAAGGTCACTGTGACTGAAAGAAGAAAAATAGTTTCTGCACAATAACATTAGTTCTACATCACAGACCTGGACTAAATGTTTTGGATGACTTACACTTGGTGTAATGAAGAAGCCTATCAATTTTTGGGGTCAAAAGGTCAAAGTTCAAGGTCACTCACCAAAAGAAGAAGGTGGTTTCTGCACACAAATTTCAGTTATCTGCAAAGAGGACTATTAAACACTGGGGAGGCATATGATGTACTCTTGTCCTATAATATTTGATTGCATTCGTTTGGGGGGGGGGGACAGAAATATGTTCTTGGTTAGTAGGCTGCTGCTGTATATATATATATATATATATATATATATATATATATATATATATATATATATATATATATATATATATATATAAATTGTCCAGATAATTATACCTATTACAATAATATTTTATTTGAAATACTTGAATACTTGCAGCACATTCTTGCCATTTCATGTCAAAATAAATTAAATTTCATATTGATGATTGAAGAGAAGTGGAACATGATCCAAAGTGCCATAGTTATTTACATGGTTTTTGGATGTTTAATAAATATATATATATATAAAATTGCATACATGTTTTGTTCTGAGTTGGCGGAAAGAACGAGTTTGATATTGCATAGGGATATGTCGAGGCTGTCAGGCCAAGACATATTCACATGCCGTATCAAACGAGTTCTTCCCCTGACTAAGTACAAACACGAATGAGGTTTTGTATTTATTACATACCCCTTTTTTATGCTTTCTAGATATTTGTAGCTTTACTTTATGAATGAAATTCAAAATGAACTGAGATTTTAATACCTACACGCAGACATTAAAGAAGTCACCTAAGTAGTTCGAATCTGGGTGTGTGATATGGAAATATGGATTGAACAGCTGTATTGAACACCAGATCAAGCATGTAAGATTAATGGGTATGTTATATATATATATATATATATATATATATATATATATATATATATATATATATATATATATATATATATATATATATATATATATATATATATAAAATGTTTTGAAACTGACCAGAAGTGGGTATCAACACAGTTTTTCCTATTTGCAGTGGTAGATTATCATCAGACATTTGCTCAAAGGTTTGACAGCAGGCCTAAAAAATTCCCAAGTAATTACAGCGATGCAAAAGTCTAGTAGGGACAATGATTGCTAAATGAATGACATTATTTTCACACTTTTTCTCAAAAATGTGATTTTTTAGGTACCTTTTTCTTCAATTAATCTGATCTAAATAATATTCACATGTCAGATGCTGATTATAATGGAAATGATGTTACAAGAATATTGTTTCGTAGAACAAAAAAAGAATCATGTGTTTTCTTAAGTGAAGAGGAAACTTTCCAGTGTAAAAATTTGAACAATGTTATTTGATTTCATATATTAATACATGTAGATGGATTACTTGTGAATTTCAAACTACATGTATATTCCTAGATAAAGGCATTTTGAAAGTGAACTTCAAAGAAATGTCATATGAAGCAGAAATTTATAGGTACTGGAACTAATGATTATTTCATGTAAATTTCCAGTTGTTATCAGATGGAAAGGAAGTTACCATAACAGCTACATCAGGCGTTGCGGCAGCCATGGGGTTTTATTATTACCTGAAAAATTACTGTAATTGTCAGTACACCTGGGCAGGCAAGCAGCTTAATTTACCTGACCCCCTGCCTGTTATCACATCACCTGGCAAGACTGTCAAAGCAATGGACAGGTAAAAATTTACAAGATAGGTATAAACTGTCAATTCAATTTTGACATTTGTTGGTATGATTGCTCTTTAAAATTAAAAAACCCAAATGATGTTTCATTTATATCAAAATGGACCATTTCTAAAATGCACTTGACATGGTAGTGTTTAAAAAACAAGATTTTTTCTCCCACACCCTCCGACATGGTAGTGTTTATAAAAAGACATGATTGTTTACTCCCAAACCCCTGACATGGTAGTGTTTATAAAAAAAATGTGATTTTCAATAATCTTACTTCAAAAAAAAATTAATAAAATTCTTTACACCATAATATACACACCTTGGGGCAATTTATACAGTTGATTGTCACAGAGGTGATTATAAGGTTAGTCAGTCAGAGATAAACAGCCACCATTGCACAGATTACTTAATTGACTGACAATAGCTAGAGTGATGTTGTATTAAGAATCCACTATGGCAGAGCCCATTAGGCTGATTTGTATAGGTAAAATACACAAGGTGGAACAACCATTTGAAGTTAGGTAAATAAAAGAGATGTGTATTGAAAAAACAAAAGTTATTGCTCTTCATTGCCTTGAATGAGATTGTTCAAGCCATCTTTATTAAAGACTATTGGTTAGTTGGTGATAAGTGACTGTTGGTGACAAGTGACTGTTGGTGAGAAGGGACTGTTTGTTTGAAGTCGGATATTACTCCATTTATAAATTGCAAAACGTGATTATTTCAGTAGTTGGAATAGTGTGGAAGTGTGATTAATTTTTTAAGGCAAAATGTCAAAACACAGCTCTGATTCAAGAAGGATGTGCCTTTGGTGAAGTGAGCAAAGCCCAGCAAAACTAAATTTTTTGAACTCCTGGTTTTGACAAAGTTTGACTTTGTGAAACACAGCAGCCAAGGGGGGTGGGGTAGGGTAGAACATTTTATTTACACATGTTGCAAACATCATATCAACATTAGGGACCAACCATTTAATTGGGGGGGGGGGGGCATATGGGATTTTCTTTCTCACCAGGATATATTTTTTTGTTTTAATCGGAGATAAAAAAAATTTCAACTATTATAATGGATATAATAGGTTCTTTTTGTCTTTAAATCGGATCAAGAATAATTTTTTATTTTAACCCTTTTTTTTGGAACACATATGCCAGGAAAGAATATAATAATTTTAACAAAGTTCCACACAACAAATCATAGGTTCCCCATTGAAACTGGAAGGTGGCAAAATTTGTATATATTAGGAAGAAAATTAATGATGAATTTCACTACCTTTTTCAATGTCAGTATTTTGCTGAAATAAGAAAACAATATATAAGTAAGAAATACCTCAACAATGTTAATACATACTAATTTATTGAGTTGCTAAATAACACACAAACTTTAAGTTTACATACTTTTTAGATTAAGTAAATTTATAGAACTAATATTAGAATCATTCTGTTCACATGTAAACTCAAAATAGTTATGTCTACTATAATATGTTCTTCCCATTTTATTATGTATGTTCAAAATATTGATCAGTATATGAATCTTTCTACCTTTCTCTTTTCTACCCTTCTCTTGTCTACTTTTCTCTATCAGCTGTTCCACCACCATTAATAATTTATATTTGTACTTAATCTCATGTGTCTGTTGTTAGACCTGAGTTGCCAACAAAGTTCTGTTCGGTTCTGAGTACATGAATATTGCTTAAAGGTCTTGTATGTGTTGACACACTGATACACATCACATGGTGCAAGGAATTGATGTTAGGACCAATATTGCCAAAGTAAAGAGTCTGGGTAAATCATTCATTTGTATTGAATCCAACAAATTACTATTAGACTTTCAAAATGAATGTGGATTCAGATTCCAGAGACGCACAAGTGACTATCTAGTTAGACCTGAAACATTTATTAGAGAAATGCTCATAAAGAAAAAACGTATAATAACCATCATCATTTTTGACTTGATGAAAGCTGGAACCACATGGAAATACAGCATAATGAATGACCTATTTGACCTTGCCAGATCATGACGTGTCACACAAAAAACATGATTTTTTACTTCAAAAATCCCCAACATGATTGTGTTTTTTAAAAATTATTTGTAATAAATCGTTAAAAAAGTCACAATTTATGCCTGTAACTTTTTCTGTTAAACATTTGCATTGCATCATGCTTAATGATTATGGAAAACTATTACTGCTGAGCAATTCAAACAGGTCATTGTCATAGAGACGATTAAAAGATAAAGGCGGTCAGTGATAAACTCCATTCTGCTGATTACTTAATTGACTGACAATAGCTCAAGTGATCTTGTGTTTGATAGTCCTTTCAGCATTGCTGTGGGAGAACCCATTAGGCTGATTTGCATAGGTAAAGTACAATAGTGGAACAATCCAATTCATTTGAAATTAGATAAATCAGAGATTGGTTTTGAAGAAACAAAGGTTATTACACTTTGTTTCCATGAATGAGAATGCTTAAGCCATCTTTATTCAAGATTATTGGCTGGTTCATGATCAGTGGCAAAGTTTCTTTGAAGTTGGATTTTACTCCATACATAAAATAAAAAAGTGATTATTTCAGTATTGGAGTGATAAAGTTAGCAGCAATGTCACTATGGGAGTGTGATTCATTTTTGAAGGCAAAATGTCAAAACGCAATTGTGATTAATGGAAGGATGAGCCATCTGCAAAGTGAGCAAAGCCCAGCAAACTAAATTTCAGAACTCTTGGTTGATGGAGTCTGACTTTGTGAAGCGCAGCAGCAAGGGGAAGCTTTTTATACTTGCCAAAACTACAAACACCATACGGAGATTAGTCATTCTGGAGTATATGACATCTGTCAACATAGCAACATCACCCAGCATAGAGGCAGATGATGAAAGATCATTTTCAGTGCTCAGAAAAATTCAACAAGCTTCAGGAAAGTTTGAACAAAAGTACCATCCAGTCTCTAATTAGTGCAAAGATTAATGTTACTGACACTTGCATCACCTCCAAAGCCACTAATGTACTATTGAGAGCAGCAAGGTCAACAGCTACAAGTTAATACCATATTCCACTGTCAGTGGATTTTAAAGACAGAAACTTAGTGTATTTTTTATTTAATGTCTGTGTGGTTGTGATTATTTGAGTCTGTGCACATGTGTTTGTGTGTTGATATATGACAATGCTAAGTCTACCAGCTATTTATTGTTTGAAAGTATATTAAAATATTTATTTTCTTTTATTCAAATTTCAGATTTCGGTCATTTTCTAAGGGCTTATAACTTAATGCCTAATACAACGTTGCTTATTTGGGACATGCACTGACCCCCTTGGGACAACAAAACACACTTTTTGAGTAAAAAAAACCCCAAACCCTGACTGGAAGGTTGGCATGTATGAATTTTGTGCAGCAGACCACATTTTTAGGGTTTATTTTTTTTTTACTATAAACTGACTTTCCTCCCCATTTTAGATACTTCAGGAACAAATATCAAAATCCCTGAATTTATTACAGGTAGTGGCAAGTACTGGATTTATTACAGGTAGCAGCAAGTAAGTAAAAGGTTCTGGCAGAGATGGACAAAAAAATGGACCAATCTGAAGAGTATTCCACCACTGTCCCAAATCTAGAGCGTGGAAATAGCAAATCTTTTGTAGCTTTTATGTCACATTCTGTACGTTTTGTAAAATACCAATATAAATTCTTGTATTATGTTTGTATGTATGCTATTATCTGTAAATTCACTGGTATGAACAGTATAAATTCATTAGTATGGGAAGCCTTCTATATTAACTATGTTCTCACATGTTATAAAGAAAAAATAAAGAAAAAGAAAACCTGTTGAGAAAAATGATCACACTTGTACAACATGTTTTAGACAGACTTTTTCAGGGTCATCAAATTTGATGGAGTCGGAAGAAGTTGGTGATAAAAGACACAAGATCTGGAAGAGGTAGAAAGAGAGATGCAAGGGCAAGAGGTGGCAGACAATGTGTTGGTAGGGGAAGAGGAGGTGCTGCTTCTTAAAACAGCTGACGAGGTCCTCAAAATTGTTCAAACAAAAAAAGCGAGAATGCGGTTATGAAAATTTAATTTCATTGGTACATTACAATATAGAAATATAATGGAAAGACACAAGAAAGTTGAAAACAACCATGAGTTAATACTGGGTCAATGATACTGCATATAACTCAGCAATTAGAAACATTCCTCTTTCTGGTTTATGGGGAAAATATGCACTGAGAAACTAGAATACACCGACAGCTGTAATTGCATTAAAATATTTATGTTCTGTAAAGTATCACAGAAATGAAGCAACATCAAACTAAAATGCAGATGAAATACAATTATGTTTATAGTAATGTATTTATTGTACATTATTATTGGTAGAGATACTTGTGGGTGAGAAAGTGAATCCGACTTACAAAAGTATCAGTTCTTGCAGTCTAAAATAAGTTTGTTCCTTTGAAAAGAAAAAATGTTTTCTAATTGATGAAATGTATTACAGCTGAAAAAATGAAGCCAGATAATTACTGAAACTGGATAAGATTTTATATTATTTTGTGTAGACTGTTTGAACTCCAATAATTTTTATCCTAAACACAGAATTCTAGTTATCCATACACTTAGTAAACTTTGTGAGAAATTATGATTGCTTAGGTCTGTAATGAAAAAAAAAACCTTGTGGCCTAGTTTTACATTATGTCAAGTGACATGACCCAAATTGATGTTTTTAGATCTAAACACTCACACACACACTTGGGCACCAGGGAGGAGAGGAAAAGGTCAAAAACTGTCATTACTGGCACAATATATTTCAATGAAAATTTGAGGACTTGGAAAGATAAATTTAGATATTTAACTGAAATGTGGCATTTGCTCTATTCTTACCACCACCCAAAACCACACACAGACAGGTCTTAGATACTATTTGTAAACTATTCAGATCTCACCCTTTAATAATATGTAGAAATATTGGACATCAAAAGACAAAATACACATATGCAGGTAACACTAACACGTATACAAAAGGTAAAAATGTGAGAATGGTGTCAAAGTAAGCAAGCAAGTAAGGGAATATGTATTGGAACATAGACTTCTAGTTCAGAGTAAATTTGGAAATATATAGCCAGCAAGAGAAAAAAAAGCACCTGATAGTACAAATGTTGAAATATTATTTCCACTGGATTCTACATGGAGGCCTTGACTCTCTGAAATGTCTGAAAGTCAGATTGAGACTTTTTTTTACCATTTGACTCTTGATTGAAATCTCAGTGCAAAAATACAGAGAATACGGTTTATTTTAAATCCGAATCTAAACTTGCATAGTTTGCTTGATCTTTTTTTCGGCATTCCTTTCTGTTACACAACAAGTACAATATTGTACAGATATTTCAATCCATGTCACTTGTTGACATTCTTTATTTCAAGATATGCCATTATTACTTTAATTAGGACATTATTAATTGTCTTCTTTTTATATTTCTGTGGGAAATCATATCAGGTGCAAGTGTAGAGAGGGAAAAAGAGCTACTTTTAGGGGTGCTAGATAACCACCCAGCCCTTATATTTGATATAACTGATCAACAGTGAGGTATGAAGGCGGATATCACCCCCAACCATCATCAAACATTCCAGACTGGTGTGTCTGCACTAGATGCAGACAAATGCCCACTGAACAGGAAAGGAAATTATGTGAAAAGTCAAGGGAATACTGTATTTCCACTCTTCCGGTAGGAGCTGCACTGAAACAGTACCTGCTGAAATCTGTCACACTTAATCTGCCCCAACTGTTACTGTCAATATGTTTACTTGACAGTTATTTTATTAGGTACTACCCGAAATAGCTGACATTTCACAAGAAGTGATTGACTTCATGTCTGCACCCACTGGGTTGGGTTTTTGTCTGTGTGTGTGTGGGGGGGGGGGGGAAGGGGGGGGGGGACAATCATGTAAATTGTATGTTTCAGGAGTACAATGCTAAGATTAGGAATGATGACAGATAATGAAACATGTCTAATCTGGGATTGGAAAGTCATGTACATTGGGATTATAAAGCCTAGCCAAGACTGTATTAACACTGAACAATTTCTGCACATTTCTAAAACTGAATCCCTCACTTTTTTTAACAGCAGCACAGACTCATACTGGATTTTGCTTTCTTCTTGCAGACATGATTGTGGTCCTCCCCCCCCAAAAAACTGAAAATGTAAAGGGGGGTTTGGGGTTCCCCCCCCTAATGTGGTATCAAGGGGCGGCACCCCTGATCAGGGGTTCCAAGGTGCCGAAGGCCCCCTGGCCAAAAATGCATTTTAGACTCATACAAAACATGCAAAACTGCTCCTGGTGGACCATATTATCATAATATATTGCAAAGTTTTTGCTTCATTCCAACAAAATAATCATCTAAAAAAAATAACAAACTTACCAAAACTTTACACAATACTTGAAGAATTTCACAATGTTCATTGTCACATCAACTTGTTCTCCAATAATATTAGTGCTGAAGTTATTACATGTGCATGTCAGTGTTCACACAGTAATTCAGTCACAGTAATTTGTCAATTTTTGCAGCGCATATTATATTACACTTTTCTCTTTTCATAACAAATTTGTAAAAAACCAAAAAAAAACCAAATACATCAACTACATGTATATACACATAAGCACATAAATTCACTTGTCTTTTCCATCACTGGACACAACCTGTTGATATTGATATGCCAGTCTTGCTCTTTTTGCAGCCTTGGCAAAGATTTCTTTCGCTTTTCTTTTTGTCACCACTGACTTTTTTTGGTCAATGTTCAATTTTTTCTTTTCATTCTCAACAATGGGTTTTTTTCCTTTCAAGCTCCTCCTTGTATTGTAGATATGCAGTGCGCATATTCAGACACAGGGTTACATCTGCCCTCTCTTGTAAGAAATCTTCCTTCTTAAAATAATTTATTGCACTTTTTCCAGATGCCTTCAGGCCTTATTTGATGTTCTGTACTTACCACCAAGGCTGTAATTTGTGCTTCTAAGTTTAAATTTCTCTGTATGCAGTTTTTTTTTGAGATGCTGCTCCAAACTCTTCCAGCCGCGATTGGCGTAATTCAAATCTTTCTTGCAAAGATCACAAAATGCCAGTCTAGCGTTCAGTTTTCTTATGAACTGACCAACTACATTTCCATCGACTTTCCACTCAATCCATTCCCATTTCCACACATTTTTCAAACCTTTATCCAAACTTTTTGTGTCCTGGTCTCTGTCAATAACTCTAGACGCCATGTTTTGCAAGCATGCTTCTTTTTTTCCATTTCCATCAGTTTCCGTTATGTGAAGATTCATTGGAGTAGAAACTTTCGACCAATCAGAATGCTCTTTACAACGATCATCTGTTAAATAATACATGGAATGAATACTTTACAAGGATCGTTACGGAATGGGACCAGACAGACATTTTTTTAAAAACCGGAACAGAGATGATATAAAAAATGGACTATATTGAAAAAAATCGGATTCAAGTCAGGAGAAAAGCGGAATTCCACTTTAAAACGGGGAAAAATCATGTCTGTTCTTGATATTATCTCAGCTGGAATTTCTTGTGCTGATTTGGGTCTGACAGAAGCCAACTGAATTGATATTCATCTTTTATCCTGAGGATCTAGCTCCATCCTCCTCTGAATCCCCAATTTGTCTGCTAGCCTCTTGATGAGGATCCTTTTCTTCAATTCTGGAACGTATGTATACTCCTTTTCCTTCTTAGCTGGATATACAGTCCAACATCCACTCTTTTACTGAATGTTCTGTGGTACCTGTCAAAATAGTATGCAATTATTACTACAGAAATATCTCCAAATTATTGATATTGAGTGAAGGCAACAAGTTTCATTTTATTAAAAACACTTTGAAATCTCATGAACTATAAGAATCTCTGGCAAAATCAGATTACTAAAGGAATGTTCCAGTTGATCGCTAAAATAATTCCTTTACTACGCACTTGTATAACTGACCAATTGATAAATATTTTCAGGCTGCCACCATGAGCATCAATATAATCTCAACCATTCTATCAATAATTGCAGACAAAAAGTGATGGCATGGCAGTTGTAGTACCTATATTCAATGCCCATGGGTGACCATTTTTATGTAGAATACTACTGGACTTTATTATGAATGTGTTTTTTCCATTTATTAACCATCCATCAAGCAGATTGGTACGACGTTGTTGTCGATTGGTTTCTAATGGCACTTTCAACACATAATTGGCAATAACATGCCGATGAAATTGGAGCTGTTTTCATGTACAACAAGGCAGTCAACCTGGGCTTGTCTGGATGGGTATCAAAACAGGGACTCCGGAATTTCAAATCTGATGATATACCAAATAATCTACCAAGCTTACCAGCGATAAGTAGCAACTGAACAAATACTAGTGGACAGATTCCAGATGATGAATGACTTACAATTAGAATGATAAAGTAGCTTTCCTGATCATTGAAAAATACAGCCAAATATGGCTGCAGATCATAGATAACTCTCGTGAACTCATTGCAGATCTCCGCTTGTAAGAATACAAATTCAGACCTACATAATAGCTGAACAAAGGAAACAAACAACCCACGGTCAAGGTTGCCTTGAATTGAAACTTTGCATATGTATATTCAATTGTATAACCATACCAATTTAAAAACACTAAAGAAACAGATTCTGTTGTAAGAAAATTTGATGTATTATGGTAATCTGGACCATAACCTACATTAAAAACTCAATTTGAAATAGAAAGTATTACTTACACAATCTTTCCTTTGTTGTTGAGGAGAAGGGGCCTATTAACATGCATGTTGTTTTCAATAGCAGCTAAGATATTGCGAATCCTATATGCAGGTGGGGAGTATGCAGAATGTTTGGCACAACAGAGCAATATCAGTTTGTGGAATACTTCTATCTCTTCTGTGCCTCCTGTAACAAAAAATGAGCCATATACATAAAATGAAGTTATATTTGCACTAGTATTTTAGTATGTAACAGAAAAGACTAATTATTTCGCATATACTTATGTTTAAAACTTTGCATATTGCCTGTGTGCTTAGGTTATATATACAAATGGCAATACGACTATCTGGTAATTAATGATGAAAATATAAATTAACTAGACCCGAAACCTCATGTGCAGAATAATAAAGTAACTATTTATAATAGTTCAGCCTAGAAAGACTATTATGTATAATTTCTTTCAGGAGAATAGCATTAGGTACAGGAGAATAGCATTAGGTACAGGTGAATAGCATTAGGTACAGGAGAATAGCATTAGGTACAGGAGAATAGCATTAGGTACAGGAGAATAGCATTAGGTACAGGTTATCACACAATTTGAAACTACTGCTGACAAATGTTGCACAAAATAAACACCTCCATACCAATATAATTTAGGAGATCTGTGTCACAGTGTGTAGCATGACAACATTTTATAGGAAATGTATTTAAGTGAATGGTATGTACCTAAAGTTGTACTTGTTCCTCCGATTCTTGTCAAGGACAATGCTATTTAGTGCCTTGGCCACTTCTACACCCATTTCTAGCCATTCTGGTATGTCGGGATCTTCTTGGAGTTCGTCATGTGAACACTCAGCTGGTCCCTCCCCATCAGGCAGGATACACTGGTGTTTGTTGCATGCATGGAATTTCACCTGACCCCACAGATTCTCTACAATAGTACCAAAAATGGTTAATGACATGTCTTGTCCACTTCAAAAGACTTTGACATGCTTCTTGTGACCAGCCTGAAACAAATTCAAAAGTTACGTTGTGTAACAAGAAGTGGATGGTACATGCTGGTAAATATATTGAGTTTGGTATAATAAAAAACTTGTGAAAAGGGATCATTTTCATATAGGTGTTATTTACATGCACTTACATTGTGGTTTTGTACAAATGGCTGTTAAAGCAGCTTGTAATTGCTTATATGTATTTATTTGTACGTAGACATACACAGAGAGGGAGAGAAAATGAAAGAAAAAGAACAATTACAAAACTGGAAATGCAAGCCAAACAGGCTGTGTCTTGGAAGTCTCTTTACACAATATGCATTATTTGATTAGGAAAACATAGTACCACTGAAGCAAATGCTTTACAAAATCTAATAATTGTTGGTAGGTCACCTTTGAGTAGTCTTTACCATAGTGTTACATCCAGTTTACTACATATTTTATTATGTAATGCATGATTCATGTTGTCAGAGGAGTGAGAAAACGTACCCTCAACACTTTTTAAAGTTTTGATAACTCAGTTTATAACCATTTATATGACTCCTGCTTTAGCCTTGCTGATATAATTTGTGTCATCAAATAAAATAAGTGAAGTTCACATAGACTAAGTTTTCTAATATTTTGGCTGTGGGGAGAGTGGCTTTTTCTCTGGAAATAGAAACATTTTTTCACTACATGAATTACCTGTGTAATCCTCCTTCCCAGGTTTTTGGCTGCATGCCATAGGTCATAAGAGTGATTCATTTCAGGGAAGGATATCTCTGAATAAAATAAACATTAGGTGCAATAAGAATGATGAAATACTATATAAGAAAGTAAGAAAGAGTATGAAATATTATATCTTTTTTAACTTCAGGAACAAAAGGTTGAATGGGTGCCAGTCACTTCTGATCTGACCTAAATTCAGAAGGCATTACATTGTTGCTATATGTATAATTTGGAAACATTACTTCTTTGGTGGGTATTACTAACAATCATGACTTAACAAAATGTTCTTATGCTATCAGACAATCAAGAAGAGTGAAAAAGGGTTCTGACAAATAGAAAGTTGGATTATTTTGATATTAGCCATGCTATTGCTGAATAATGTTAATGTAATAGTCATACTCAATAGAGCTGTAATCCCTGGATGAACATCTGTCACCACCTCAGCCACTCATACACCCTTGGCCTGAAGGTCACTTAAAACTTTTATCGAGACATGCTTTCTCTAGATTGTATGATTTTCTCTCCACTACTCAACTGTCCATAGTAAGGATGAAAGTAACCTTCTTGGTATGCAGCTCCATTAATATATAGCTGCAGTACTGGGTACAATGACCAGGACTGTCCATACGACCATCACCTAAAATGAGATGGGAGCAATTTAATGTCCTTTAAAGGCTATCACAGTTTTTTCACATTCGTGTAGAGTTCTTACTTGATTATAAGTCTTATTTATTTTCTGTGCATCATATGTTTGGTGTGTGAATCAAAATGTATCAACATTTCTGACACAAATATTTATGCCCTTGGTCTCCTATAAGCATGCAGTAACTTATGATTGTCCCTATTGGTTTCTACACAGCATGTCTTCAAATGTGCCTACTTGAATCTAAACTATTCTCCCATCAGACTACTTTCATATTTGCTTTGCATCTGTATTGCATAAGACATCAAAATAATGGCACAATGTAGATCTCTACCATCATTCTTGAAACAAGGTAAATATCACTAAGGGATATTAGAGCATGGAAGAAAGATGTTGATGGAAATAAATAACATTTATTCAGATAATTATGTTTGTCAATCCCATTTAGTCAATTAATGACATTATTGGTGGTTGGTATAAAACAAAAATTTACCTTGTTTGTTTTTGGCATCCCGGACTATTCATTTTTGAAGTTGGGCAAGTAAAATTTTCCAAGTTGCTAGTCCGGGACAAGTGCTTTTAAAAAAGTGGGGCAAGCCCTTATTTTTGTGCTTTAATAACTATATTCTACCTTTATTTGGCCAATCATGCCCTCCGGGTGTACTGAATACTTTATTCTACCCCTCTTCATGTATATATTTACGTTCTGTATAACACATAAATGTGGTCAGTGATAATTTTCGCATATGTGCACGTTCTGTTACCGCTTGACTACACATTGAGCTAAGCGACCAAATTATCGGCAAATCAAAACACGTCAGACAAAAGAAAGCCAGTATGATCAATTAGCAGTGTTTTAAGCGACTTTGTTGCATTGTGTTTACTCGAGCCAGATCCTCACGAGTGGCTCACTATAATTTTAATCCAGCGAGTAAGCGTAATTAAATTAAATTGATGAAAGGTACTTTACCGACATCAGTGTTGGTTTCCTTTATGAACTGTTTAAATGACAGTAATGATTCTTTAATTTTTAATTGATTATACAGATGATTAACTTGCACGTGCGATATTGCGTTTGAAGCGAAACAATTACGCTAATTAATGAGATGTCTCTGTTCGTATTTAAAAGAAAAAATGTATGTTATGATCACTTTAGAAGTAGTTGTCAAGCAAGCTGATAGTTACTCTGTGGATAAAATGAGTTTGCTAAATTATTTTCGCAAGGAAAGTAATCAGGGCGATTTGGAGAAGGAAAATTTTTCTACGTTCCAATTAGCGGTAGCCAAAACAGACATTGCCTACAAACTTTCCTAATCTATAATGAATGCTGCTTTTTCCTTTTCTGTCAATTGTACAAAAAGAAATGTGAATGCCAAAGTTTATAACATAACTTCTAATGGAAATTGTTGCATTGTAACCTATTTAAGCCTGGATCTTCCAAACCATTATGCAATCAGGGTATAGTAACAGTAATATGTTGAGTATGCATCACAAAATAATGTGTTCAAATGCCCCATTCGGATCCTATATAATATGGACAGTAACAAGTAAGTACTTTACATCACATTGTAATCAAAGCGGAGATTCACTCTTACCCATTAAGATAAAGTCCTGCCCTTCATACTCATATGTTCGAAGAATACTTTAGGTTACAATACAACCCAAAAACATACACAATCTATAACGATGGACGGCTGTTCATGAGCTACTGTAATATATCAGCAAAAGAGCAGATACCATTTCTATTGATCATATTCGAAAGAGCTTGCATCTTTATGACTGGTATGTTATAAGAAAGTGTCAATATTATAACACTGTTTTCAATTCAAAAGAGCCTGCACCTTTATGACTGGTATGTTATAAGAAAGTGTCAATATTATAACATTGTTTTCAATTCTTGCAACCTTATTGCACAATAAAAAAGACAAATGTGAAAATAAAAAACCAAACTCCCTTTTAGAGAAATCTCTTAAATGTACATGGCACATAGATATTATTGTCACCCATGACTTACTCATTCGATTTGACTGCCAAAATTTCTGAAACAATTGGTGTAGATGTAGTTTTTGCAGCACGTGCTGGTGTAGATGCAGCATGGTCCATGGTAATTCTGACACCTGTACTTGGCTGTGTTTGTTGCCTGGTTATGCCAGATGGTCCAGGAGTGTCTACATGCTCCATTACAGATGCAGATTTCCTCTCAGCATATCTTCAATACATCACAAAAAGAAACAAATCTGTTGAATATGTTGACATATGTATGCATGTTTGTGTGTGTATATAGTCACATCTGTCTGTAAGTTCATCAATTACAGAAAGTGTCTTTTAGAGCAGTAAATGTGTAACTAAGTATGAATCAAATGGACTTTATGAACCTGACCTTTGTTAGTAGGTGACTGCTGTATAGAGTAGCAGTCTGACAATATTTTCGAACGTGTAATGTGTATAAATTTTCCCCAGTAAATATGAATGAAGGAGACTATGTAATTTATTCTTTGGGGAAATGAAATGCTGGCATATTTGTCTATAAGCCTAGGGCTTTCAGGTGTACAATTTCTAAGTGCTCACTGCGTAATTCTCTTATTAGCAACAGGGGACGCCGCTAGAGGGCACTGGCGATCAAGATTAACATTTTCTCAAAATGTCAACCTCATTACACCATGTACTTTCTCCGCTTTCATATGTAAAAAGCCGACATTATTATATCCGAATGTATTCACGGTTGAAAGGTTGAATGTCTATATTTAGCGTATATGACATTGGGCCTTTTGTACAACATATTCGGCGAAAATAAACGAACACTGAATTTTTCAAAACGCAGAAAAAGTAAATAAACGAACATATACGCTCACCTAAGCCTACTTTTTAAATACTTTGGAGTTCTTTTTACGAGAATAATGGTAAAATATGTGCGAATATTTGCGGAAAACCCACGAATAACGTCTTTTTAAAGGTCAACCGTGCCAGCAAGAACGGTAACTCTTCCCGGCACATAGGTACATACAAAATGGAAGCAATGACAACAACACGACATAAATTGGGTTAAAAAACACACTAAAACTTGATTTTATGAAAGGGCAGACGTTTATACCAAGGAATTAGATTATACAAACGTATTTCTCATTCATTATACAAAATTTATTACAACATTTTGGTACAACTTTTGTTGTGTAATGTAATTTCGAGATTAGAGACTTGACGGGTGATACTGATAATGATATTGAAAATATGTATGTGATTGTGATCACTTAGATATTATCAATGTCAGGTCATCTGCTCTAGGTAGGATTCTTATCTAGACACTGGTATTCAAATTAAAATGTTCATGTTTAGTAGGGGCTAAAAAGAGGTAAAAGTTTAACTTATTTTCAGAATTTTGAAAAATGAAAACAAATTCATTTCATACCATTTTTTGTGAATATCAATATGAATATTGTCATCATAAAGAACAGAAAATTGATCTGTCGTATTTCTCTATTTAAACAAAAACATAATCATAACTATTTCTTGAGAACAAAATCAGTGCCAGAAGTGGAATTGTGGACGTATTCAAACTAAGTTATTTTGGGGTTTTTTTGTCGTTGATTTTATTTGACAGATATGAAAACTGGCCAAAAATATCGTATCATAACTAAAACAATGGCAATTGTTATTTACTAAATTGTGATTTCAGATCAATGTATATATGTACAAGAACACTGTAATGCATTTGCACTATTGCTTTTAAGAGTAACATACAATTTAAATTTGTGTATGACTCATGATTATGGCATTTCAAGCAAAAATGTTGGGGGGGGGGCGTGATAAAAAGGAACTGAAAGGCTTCAGAAGTACCTGGAACATAGAAAAAGTGAATTTATTCTTGAAGCTGAATGTTCACAAAACATTTATATATAACCATATGTAAGAAATATGCAACTTTCAGAATGAAATAACATGATGTCAAAAATTAGCAAAAAGTGACCAAAGACCAATATTAACAATGGTGGACGGCTCATGTGTTTGAATGCTTCCTGTGAATTTATCTGAAAAGATATCATAAAGATGGGTTTATTTTTGAATTCTGCACACTCAAATTATGCAGAAAAGGTTCCATTTTAACAGCAACATATAATTTCAACATGTGTATGACTGAAATATATAGTATTTCATGCAAAAACGTTAGGGGGGTGCTTGATAAAAAGGCACAGGGGGGCTTCTGAATTACCTGGAACATAGAAAAAGTAAATTTATTCTTAAAGCTGAATGTTCACAAAACATTTCTATATAAACATATGTAAGAAATATGCAAATTTCAGCTTGAAATAACATGAGGTCAAGAATTTGCAAAAAGTGCCAAAGACCAATATTAAAAATGGTGAACGGTACATGTGTTTGAATGCTTCCTGTGAATTTATTTGAAAAGATATCATAAAGATGGGTTCATTTTTGAAATTTGCACACTCAAATTATGCAGAAAACATTTCATTTTTGTATTCTATAATTCTGAAAAAAATCATCCCCTGTTGCTACTCTTATTCAGCTTTTGTGCACTTGTTTTATGCAATGTGTTAACAAGGTTCTTATTCTTATCTTTCCAGACTCTTCCTAGGTCAGATATAGTCCCATATATCAGCTTCCAAACCTGTATGGATACTGATGGACGGAACAGGCTTGGAGTCTGATTTATCACACTTGACTAGGTCAGATAGAGAGACAGAAAGTTCAGATATTTTGAAAGAGATATTGACAATAGCTGCGTTGTGCATGTCTCTAATTTCTCTAGCGTAAATTAAAGTGCCTATCTCATCATAGAAATCCACCTAGAAATGACTGTTCTAAGCACGCTACGCCCATGTCAGCAACTTTACCCCCCCCCAAAAAAAAAAAAAAAAAAAAAAAAAAAAACGTGGTAAACATAATGCAATCACGAGTGAAAATATCTATCAGCCGATCATGCAAGATTTTGGAATCTTTGAAAACAATCCTTTGCTTGTCATAACAAAAAGATCAGAACTGTACCCTTGAAACATAGGAACTAGTCTTGTACGACAAGTTAATAAAACTTTCAATACAGTAGACGTCATAGATATAGTCCTACCTGTCCAGCAACAACTTGGCCATTTCAATGTCGGTTGACAGTCTTAGCTCCGCCATAAGTGCTCTCCAGCGAATAAACTGGTCACCAAGACGAACCCTTGTTAAGTTGCGCTCATTTTCTCTGGCAGCTCTTCTACGTTTCTTCTCGGCAAGCGACAAAGGTGCACGTCCTTTACGTTTTCTGCTCTGCGGCACCTCAGCCATTTTTGTTTCCGTAGAGTTTTAACATCATTACCACGCGACTTCTAGCCCGCCTACTATGGGGGCGCTCTACAGATAATACGTGCTTCTGAGAGAGTGACAGGTGTAAGATGAAGTTGTTTGCATTTGCAACATGCACAATGGAGAGAATGTTGGCATACCTCCATGCTACTTTCATGTACTGTGGCTGAAATTTCTTTACATATTGTACTTGTGGAAACTGGACATGATCTAAGCACACAGCAGACAGAAATGGCTGCTCCAAAGTACTCGAAAAATCAGCCTGAATTAGTCAAAAGTACACTATTTTCAGCAGTTATTAAAAGAGGGAAATGCATTTTGACATATTAGGCAATATCAACCTCTGAAAGTACGATGAATGAATTACAAAATATATAAAAAGTAAAAGAAAGTTATCGACTCTTTTTTTTAAATTTACCTTTGAAATCCAGGAAGTGAAAATGACCAAGCGGAGCTAGCAGTTTTTTTGAGAGGTGCACATCTTAAGTAAGACCAAGCTTTATACTTTAGGTATCACTGTACAGTTGTTTTGGTGCATTTTCATCCAACAATGACATATTGCAGAAAAATGAGAATAATTTTACATTAAAGATACAAATAAAACCTAGCCAATGATTTTTGTGGAAACCATGGTTGTAAGATTTTGACTGAGGTATTCAGGTTTATTCCACGTACAAATGAAGGCTTTTTTTTTACTTAATCGAGACTACCACAAACTTCTCTTTTTTACATTAATTTTTGACAGCTAAGGGCTATTTTGAATATTTTCCTGTGACAAGGAGGCTCAAAGAATCAGTATGTGCCTTATGCATGATTAAAGCTCGCTGGTATTATAACAAATTAACATACTTCTCATCAGCCCTTAATCATCTCGATTTTGAGATACTTACCGCTGTAGCAGACATACATAAATGCGTAAGCCAAGTCGGCTGTTCATTTGCTGCCCAAGTTACGCATTTGATCTCCAATGCTAGTCTAACTGTGACATGCAGTCACCAAACAAGCCAACCCATTTTCAAGCCTAACTCAAAGTAAATATAAACCATATTACAGATTTAGCTTCTGTGTGAATTTATAAACACTAGGTTTATGCTAATGAGGCTCATGCCTTCTACCTTAAAAATGGGGGAGGGGGGGGGCTCAAAATACGAAACTGTACAGTGAGACCTTATAACCCAAATTGCACCCATCAATCATACACCAAAATAAAGGGAATTCAAAGTTCTATTAACAATACCTAAGATATACAAGGTCTTTTTTAAATAGCCAGAACAACCAGTGAGGAAAACCTGGGTAATTCTTTTCTTTAAAAATCTAACCTATGCAAAATACGAAACTAGACAGTGCCACCTATACGGAGATGACGTTGCTGTTTATGTGGTCATGTGAACTTTCCGTTGCCGTGACATACAAGTTTCTATTAAAATGGTCCCTGTCTCGAAAGCATTTTCTCTCCTTTATTTAGTACTTTCTTCTTTGAATTTAGTTAAACCCTATCTTTATATGTATGATTTCAATTTATAAAGTTGTACACTAAATTAGTTTCAGAGCCTTTGCTATTCACAAAATTACATAAAATTACAGACATTGTGCCTTTAAGAGGGAGAGATATAAATACATTATAACATAAATATGTTGCTTGGTTCTAGGTGTTGTTGTTGACTTGTTAGAATCGTCTGGAATCCTTTATACATTTCTTAAACTATCCTGAACAAGTTACAGTTTTTATTAGATGGTATATTTACATTACCGGATAAAACAGAATTGAAATCTGTTGGAAGATTTTCATAATGATTGGTTTTGGTTTGGCATTGTACGGCACAGCAAAACAAAGTATGTTATTTTGTGCCGAGGCAATTGGAGTAAAGTGCCTTGCCCAAGAGCACATTATGGTGGCCGACCTGGAATTGAATATCATAGGTTTGACATTCAAAGAAATGATGAGTAGACTCGATTCCTCCTCAGTGACACTCGGGTATTTTAGAAACATGGTTGCAAAGAGAAAAAAAAAAAAAGAAAAAAAAAAAGAAAAACATTAAGTTTAAATTACTACATTTATTTCGCAGCTTTGCGTGATTATTAGAATATTATCCTGGACCGATTAGAAACTATTTTGGAGATGGCTCTGTTTTTAGAGTAATTTTCCTTTTGAAAGTTGCTAAATCATTAACGGCTTTCGTTATCATTTGACAAATTGTTCCAAAGCAATATTGCAAATGCAAATAAGGAGTTATTAGTTACTTCTAATGAACATAACGGTTGAATAATGTCATGGTTATGTCTCAATTATGCAGGATACATTGCCCAACTCTTAAAGGCAATAGCACAGTCAAATAGTCGGATGCAAAAACCATGAACTACATGTAACTTAAAAAATGTAATCAATTTATATGCTACTGCCGCGACAGTTGAACCCACTCAACTTATTGATATAAATGCTCCAATTTCGCACTTCTAGTTTATCCAGTGACAATTCTATATTAATTGCAGCCGGCCCAAACAACGTCAGCATATGTATACATTCAGATATCTTATAGAGATATCTGAGGAATTATATTTACGCAATATTCATAACATATTAATACACCTGGTTATAAGGTTATCCATTTTCCATCTGAGCTCAGGGTAACACCAAGGTGTGTATGTTGGTTATAGAAGTTAAGTTTCTTACCTTCAAACAAATTTCGAAGATGTTTCAAGGAATATTTTTGCAAATAACACTGTATTAGCTTTATCAGGGTTGAAAGTAACTAGCCACTGTTTAAACCAATCAGAAAGGTTCTTCAAATCAACATTTGTATCCCTTTCAAATGTGTCAATATTACCCGAACTGCAAGGTTGGTTGGTTGTTATGGATTTAACGCCATTCTTCAGCACATGATAGACTATACATGGCGGCCAGTATATTTGGTGGAAGAAGAACCCGAGAAAACCCAGGGAAGAACCACCGACCCACGGGAAGCTACTGGCAAGCTTTTTCACATACCCACGTTGGCCGAGCCCGAGACTGGAACCCACGCGGATAGAGGTGAGATATCAGTGATATGTAAAGGCGAGCGCCTTAGACCACTCGGCAACTCGGGGCCCCGAACTGCAAGGTATAGAACTGTCGTTAGCAAAACGTCTGGCTAGACTCGAGTTCACCGGCTATGTTATTAATATATAATCTGTGACTAACTACATTCGTACAGCAAATTTATTAATTGGTGAAGTCTTATTGATTTCACAAACTTCGTTTTCTGTATTTGCAGATAGGAAAATGATATCATTTGTTCTCAATGGCAAATAGGGAAGGTCAACATTAGAATGACCAAGGTCATAGACGCTACAAAAATATAACAAGGATTACTCATCATCAGTAAAAGCGAAAACAAAGTTATCCAACGGATTTTTTTTTCTTTTTCCTAATAGTGGAATAAAAACTACGAAGAATTGTCATGAAACATCTGTTTTCCAATACTACTTTTCATAATTGGGTCTAAATTCTATATTTTCTCAATTATTGTAGAATGTTTCTTTCACTTGATTATTCACTCGATTTCTACACTGTTTATGTTTCAGCAATACTGAGAGTTTGTTACTAAAAGCGGCTTCTTTTTTAAACAATCCCGTTTCCTACTGACCTTCCGTATAACACTATCATACCAAGGTTTATTATTTGAACGTATTGTAAAAATTTGTGTGGAATGCATTCGTGAGTAAAGTCAGTTATTTTATTAGTGAACGATAGCTTCATTAGCTTCATTTACGTCCGACGGTAACACACTAATGCCATCCAATAAACTTGATTTATGAAAGTACTTATTCCTTTTTATGATAAAAGCAGACTTCCTTTCAAAGAACGATTTAAGATCATGTCCCAACTGAATAAAAAGCATAGGTGATTATATGGTCACTGATCTCTTTCTCAAAGTTCATTACTCCAGATTTTAAAAAATGTGAATTTGGAAGGTTACACTATTCA
Source organism: Margaritifera margaritifera (assembly GCA_029931535.1). Lineage (NCBI taxonomy): Eukaryota > Metazoa > Mollusca > Bivalvia > Unionida > Margaritiferidae > Margaritifera > Margaritifera margaritifera. Next base: position 228,751 of record JAQPZY010000723.1, read on the forward strand.
CATATCTTCTCAGAGCAGTATGGTTCAAGTTTCAAATGGATGATGGGTTATCTAGAATAGTAGAGCATTACGTGCCAGTTTTTAAACTACAGTGTATGTGTCATCGTAGTGACTTCAAGTCTTCAACAGAAGGTGACGGAAAACTAGTTTAAACATTAATGATCATGATGATAGAACTTCTCATATATATACAATGTTAGCAACAGACAAATCTAGGTTAAGATGGAGAAAGATAAAATCTACTCGTATGTGTACATTCCCACGAATTGCCCTGTGTATATCTGAAGCTACGGCCAACTGTTATAGTGTTTACCTTATTCTTGCGTCATTATCGTGGAACTTTCTTGAGACGTGTCATAAAGCTACTTAGTTTATATTTAAACTCATTCTTGAAAACCCAAATTTTAAAACTCTATCTTAAATCGCTTACCTGAGTTAAATTCAGCATTTTATTTAAATAAGATTCTCTTGAAATTTTCATAAATACTGGCACTATTATTCGTAAAGTTATTTTGATCACAATAATGAAATTAAATCTTAGAACAACATGTATTTGTTTTACCAAAAAGCTTATTTCTCGATGCACGAAGCACGAATCCGGTCTTTAAAAAACACATTTACTCAAATATCATGAATTAAATCATTATGAAAAACCATTTTTTTTCTCTTCCACGAGTGGCTGCTTAAGATAGTTTTGGCTGCAGTCGTAATCTCAACCCCAAACGAAACATCAGGAATAGTATCTCTAACACAAGAAAATGCAGATGGACTATGTATATACACAAAAACAAAACAAACACGCAATCCAAAAAAACAAACAACAAACCCCAAAGACAAAATAACCAAGTTTGATTCCAGTTCTACTAAATTTAAAATATCTTAGATATCACAAGCACTCTCTTTTTTTCCCCACACATACTGGTGCAATGATATGTCTTTGGTTCTCTCTAAAGGCTGACAAATCATGCGACATATGCGTCATCTCATGCGATATCTAAAGTCCTCTCAGTTCTCTAGAACTGGAATCAAAATTTAACTCACAGGTACATCTCTTTTAATTTTCAAACTAAACAAGAAAGTTTTCTTCGTGGTTCATGCAGCAAACATTTGCATCGGCCAATACAGCAAACATTTGCATCGGCCAATACAGCAAATATTTACATCGGCCAATACAGCAAACATTTGCATCGGCCAATACAGCAAATATTTACTAAAATTTTGGGCCATCAAGACAACTGTCTATTGCTTAT